>JBCJKH010069260.1:18161-55689 GCA_039877255.1 Loriculus beryllinus | reverse complement strand
GCTAAACCCCCCTAGTTTCCTCAGCTGTTCCTTGTCACACTTGTGCTCCAGGCCCTTCATCAGCTTCATTGTCCTTCCCTGGACCTGCTCCAACACCTCAATGTCTCTCTTGTAGTGAGGGGCCCAGAACTGAACACAGGATTTGAGATGCAGCCTCACCAGTGCCAGTACAGGGAAACGATCACTGCCCTGCTAGCCACACTACTGCTGATACAGCCAGGCACAAGCTGGCTCATGTTCAGCTCTGTCATTCAGCAACCCCAGGTCCTTTTCCATCAAGCAGCTCTCCAGCCATTCTTCCCCAAGCCTGGAGCATTGCAGGGGGTTGTTGTGGCCCAGATGCAGGACCCAGCACTTTGCCTCATTGAACCCCCGTGGGCCACAGCCCATTGATCCATCCTGTCAATACCCCTCTGCAGAGCCTCCCTATCCTCCAGCAGATCAACTCCCAGCCAACTTGGCGTCATCCTCAAACTTACTGAGGGTGCTACTCAGTCCCCTCTTCCAGATCACTGATAGAGATATCAAACAGAACTGGCTCCTATACTGAGCTCTGGGGAACACCACTTGTGACCAGCTGCCAGCTGGATGCCATGGGAAACAGTGTCAAAGGCTTCATTGACATCTAGGTAGACAACCACCACAGCTTTTCCCTCATCTGCTACCAGGTCACCTCATCACAGGAAATCAGGTTTGTCAAGCAGCAGCTGTGTTTCACAAACCCACACTGACTGAACCTCAACACCTGGCTGTCCTGGACACGCTGTGTGATCTCCTCCATAACCTTCCGTGGCACCAGGGTCAGTCGGACAGGCCTGAAGTTCCTTGGATCCTCCTTCTGGCCCTTCTTGTACATGGGCATCATTTTTGCTAACTTCCAGTCAGCTGGAACGTCCCCAGTCAGCCAGGGCTGCTGATGATTGATTGACAGTGGCTTGGTAAGAGCTGCCACCAGCTCCCTCAGCACCCTCAGGTGGATGCCATGGCCAGCTGCCATGTCACACATGATTCCAGGTCCCTTCAGAGTCACATTAGCAGCCAGCAGAAGGTACTTTTTGTGGTGCCCCACACCAAGGTCCTGCTCCAGTGGAGGACTTAGTGGCTATGGTTAGCTCAATCCATAGCTCCCAAGTCTAAATCCAAAGTTGTGAATCTCAAAATCCTGCCCAGGCTGCTGCTGAAGCTTCGAGAGGTTTCAGAGTTGAGGACATGGTATCAGTGCACCTCACACTTAGAAAGCAGAAGCAGCAAGAGCCAGAAACCTGCAGCCCAGCCAAACCCACCCTGGAGGACCGGGGCCATAGAGACCTGCTTTGGGTGATGGTGACCTTTCATTGTGCTGAGTGTGGCTCCTTGTCCCACTGGACATGGTCCTCCTCCTGTCTTGGTCAGATCTGGGATACCACAAGGTTACCATAACCTGCAGAGGGACACCTTCAAGAACCAGCAAGTGTGGTAAACTGAGCAAGCACCTTCTCCCCTCACATAAGGGACATGATCTAAAGCAAAGCTCTGGGCCTGCACTTGCTAAAGGTCTCTCTGCTTACTGTGTCAAAGCTCTTCCAAGACCCCCTGTCCATCCCCACCTGCGGTACCTGAACCACAGACATCCACCTCTGGGCACAGGCTTCTCTTCTCAGACATGTGGGAAAAGGTCAGTCTGAAAGTCATCTTATTTGAGCAAAAACCAATGACTCAAATACGCTGCATAGCCATACTATATCTTTATAAATGTAAATACATGAACATATTATAGAAGTATAGATTTGTGTTTATTATATAATATCAATGTTTCATGTATAAATACTCCACATGTGTATATATATAGATTTATATAATCTATATAATTTTGTTTATATAGACGCATTATATATGAAATATGTATTTGTTTATGTTACATTTTGTGGTTTATGTGCCTAGTGCTTCATTTTCCTTTCACTCGTGGGTGGAGAGGCTTTGGCGCTGTGAAAAGTGCATCTTTGAAGCACAGCGTGCTGAAAGATAAAACACAGCCCAGCTCCAGTGGGTTTAATCCACACTGAGGGATGCTCCAAATTGCTCCCGAAAATGTTGTTTTAAGGTTTCGATAGCAGAAATGCAGAGGTTTTGTGGAAGATGACAAAGGTCCCACTTTCTGCAGGCAGGAGGGGTGGTTTTGCATTGTGTTCCTAGCAGGAGAGAGGTGAGTGATGGTTTGTGTTTCCATGCAGTGGGCTTGCCCGATTGCTGGATGTGCTCAGCCCATGCTGGGAGACACAGATGTTTGTGGAAGAGGACAAAGGGCAAGGGAAGGTGCCAAGGGAGATGTAAGCATGCTGGGGCTTGGGCAGGGATGGGATTCCTGATGCTGCAACACATCTGCTACAGCATGCTGCAAGTGCAGGGGGACTCTCCTGACATTTGGGAAGGCAGATTCCCTCTCAGTGAGGTCAGTGCTCCCAGAACAACAAAAAGACCCTGGGTTTGTTCTGAATCAGAACAGAGGGAGAGGATAATTTAAAAGCTGTGAGATCAGAATCATAGAGTAGTTTGGGTTGGAAGGGACCTCAAAGGTCCAACCACCTGCAATGAGCAGCAACACCTTCCACTAGGTCAGGTTGCCCAGAATCACATCCAGCCTGGCCTCGAACATCTCCAGGGATGCTGCATCCCCCACCTCTCTGGGCAACCTGTGCCAGTGTTTCACCACCCTCATTGTAAAAACTTTTTTCCTCACATCCATCCCGAATCTCCCTTCTTTTAGTTTGAAACCATTAACCCTTGTCCTGTTGCATATTGTGTATTTGTGACAAGCTCCATCGTCTTGTGTAGGAGAGGGGAATTTCCCTTGGATGATTCCTTGCCTGCAGGAAACATGCTGTGGTGGTGCCTTGGTGCTTGTGCAAAGGGAAGCTCTGCCCCTGGCAGTGCATCCGCATCCCATTTGACTGCAGGCCAACATGGGATCTACTTGGGCAGAGCATAGCCAGGAACAGCCAGGTCTGGCCAGAGAGCCCACATGAGCTGTGCTGCTATTAGCAGAGGGAAGCCATTTGGCTGGGACAGAGGAAAAGAGCTCATGGCTGCTGAGCCATGTGCAAGGTTCCCGTCTATCATGTGGAAACTTGCTTGTGCAGAGCTGTTTAGGAGGGTTCTGAGCAATTATCTCCCCTGTCAGGGAGTTTTCAGGTTTATGTATATCCCCACGCCTTCCCCTAAACAAGCTTTCCATACAGGAACTGCAAAGCTGAAGAGATCCTCTGCAATTAGGGGAGAAGACATCACTCTTTCAGCTAACATGAGGAAAAGAGGCGAATGAATCCGTGCATTGTTATCACGCTTGGGCTTAGTCACTGGGGAGGGTAATAAACAAGGCAGACTTGGTAGGGATAAAAAAAGCGTCGAGTATGGTGAGATTATGAAACAATAGGTGCTGATAGAGAGGCAGCACAGAGCCAGCCGCAGAGCAGGAGCTTTACTGAATGCCTGGGTTTGAATGAATCCTAATGATAATCACAGGCTACATGGCAATTCGTTTAAATAACGTGCCTCCTGCTTCCTCCCAGCCCGGCAGAATGGGTCCGTACATGTTAATTGCTTCATTCTGAAGAGAAAGCTCCTCTCTGTGTGGCAATGTTATATATTTAATTTTTGCTGTTTCTTTAATCTGCCTTTCTCCAAGCCTTTTGCTGGCTATAAAGGCATCTGCTGCTGTCATTTTGCATTTTGAACAAAGGTGTTTGCATCCAAGCTCTGAAGCCATTACAGGGAATTTCACAAGGAAAAATGGAAAGGACTGATTATCGCCCAAGATGAGCCAGATTTCAGGAGGGAAGAGGAGTTGGTGAGCTGAGCATGTCACAGGTAAGAACCCCAGCACCACAGGCTCTTTGAACTTTGTGAAAGGTTGGGGCAGGCTTCAGCTCAACCCTCTCCAGTGTCCCACCCCTTCCCAAGCAAAGAAAGTGGTGTGAAAACTTGAAGGACACCCAGGAATGTATCACTTAAGATTAACATTGAGTACATACTCAAGGCATGTAAACTGGAGACATTGGCATGCTTAAGATAGGTTTCTCAGAGAACAACAACAACAACAACAATAATAATAATAATAATAATAATAAAATTTTTAAAATATTTTTTAGGATAAGATTCCTTAGTGATTATGTGCCACTTCATTGTTGAAGCAGAAGTGTACTCCACGATGCAGCTGCACTACTACAGTATCAGTGGGAGCAGAAGCAGAGGTAGTAGCACTTTTCTGGGCATCTGTAGCCAGACTTGAGCTGCTGCTGCCAGACTTAAATCCTGTCCCTGTTCAATTTCCCCCAGGAGCCTTTCTCAAAGGGTGATTAAGCCATTATTGCTGCAAATGTTTTGTCATGACTTTAACTTGGAAGAAGGACGGGGGAGTTGAATCCCAGCTGCTTTTGCACACAGTAGTTTATAGGTGTGAATTAACACCCACTAAATCGTATTTCCTCTCATGTGGCCTCTGTTCCCATCTGACCGCAAGCCTGTGCTCTCCTCGGGACTGCTACATTAGCTCATTTCATTTCCAGAGGTTTTTTAAGAGGTTTTTATGGGGCTCATCTCAAAAAGTGGTTGTGAAGGTCGCCCTCTCCCAAAACAGCCTATTTACCAGAACACTTGAAACTCAAACTTATCACTTACTTTCGACATTTCACCTTCCACAAAGCTTGCTGATTAAAATGTCACTACCACACTGGGATATTTATGAAGGGATTACCATGACTAAAAAAAATGAATTAGAATATACTGGGGACAAAGCAGGAATGTTTCTTGCAAATGCAAATAATGCTGCTAGTAGATACTTTTCCAGATCTTATGACTTATCTGAAAGCAGACAGGATTGCTATTTGTTTCCTGCAAAAAGAAACAGTTTTCCTTCTTCGTTAACATCACTGATGGCATTAGGAATCAGATTTCAACAGCAACATACTCAAATGGTACCAAGGACCTATACACAATCCCATTTATGACTATTAGATGTTAATTAGAACAACATCTTTGTGCATGGTAGGGCATGTTGGTGGCCTCCCACAGGGAGGTGCTGCAGAAGGAGCTGTACGCTGGAGGAGCCATACTTGGGGAATGGATGAAGCTGGGGCCTTACACAGCCTGGGTGCTGCAGCCTCGTATAGTAGCAAAGTGCTGGAGGAGTAAGTCCCTGCACACTGCTTTCACTTCCCACTCCCTTGTGAAGTTGGCAGGAGGACTCGTACTTCCAGCTAACTCCCAGGCTGCCTGCTTGCACCGCAGGAGAAAAGCTCAGTGTCACTCCTGAGGACGGGAGAAGGACCATTCTCTCTGTTGGGTCCAGAAACTCATTACCAAGATCAGCTCTTTCCTAGTTACAGGGCTGAAGGTGCTCCACAGAGCTGAAGCCTCCCTTATCCTGGGCAGCCCCAGTGTTCAGACTGTACTGAAAAAAATTATAATCAGTTTTGGTTCCAAGTTTTAACAAGCTTTGATCTTTAACTAATGAATGTCTTTAAAAGGATGCAATTGCACCTGCATCGGAGTCCCTTGGTTTTTGTGTGCATTTGTTTTCACTTATGCATTGAAGAAAACAGGTATTTCTCAACTAAGAAGAGAGTTTTACATGGCTTACAAGTCAGATGGATGCATTACATGACCTACCACAGTTGTTCTGCAAATCTGCAAGGCAGGTGGCTTGCCCCTGCTCCTTTCTGAGATGAAACGTGGCCATACAGCTAAGCTTCTTGGAACTGGAATTAGGAACCTTTTAGCTTCTCAATAGACTGAAAAGCAAAATGCTTTCAATTGTATGACCTTGCTCCCTCAAACTGCATCAGAAAAGGAATTACTCAAAGTGACAAAAGCTTGCTCTGCCATGGACTGACAGCCTAGAATTAGTCTGAAACATGTGGCTCTGCAAAACTGTTCCCAGATTGTAGTGCTGCTCCTGACACTCAGGCCCCATTCAAACACAAAAGCTGTTTTACTTTCTTTCTTCTACCACTATATAATCCCCTTGCCTCCTTTTCTTGTTGCTGAGTGTGGAAGCAGATATTCCAGCCAAAAAGTATTAGCAGTTTAACTTACATCCATGAAAAAGGGTGAAATGTGTTATTATGTGAAAGTACCTGTGCATGGCACCCAGAATTACACCTCTGTGTGTGTTTCTGGGGGAAATTCCACCCCTCTCCCAAATCCTGTAGTCTTTTTCTTGAACAGCAGAGAAGTGGTGCACAGATTGGACTTCAGGCTTCTGCCTAGGAAAAAAAGAGACATTTTCTTTCTTCCCTTATTCCCCTCAGAGCTGACATAGCTGCTGATCACACTTTCTTCCCAGTGTTTCAAAAATTCATGTGTTCCCTGGTCTGGACAGCTAGTGACATTTTATGGAAGCCTATTGCCAGCATGAAGAAGAGGATGAACGTGGACACCCTGATTGGTGCCAGTGTGGACTTTTGAATCAGTTACGTGAATATTTCTTGAGTGTTACAAAAGACTCAAGTTAATTTGTGTGAAATTAACTGCACAAGTGCTATATGCCCTTTCCTGTTTTCCAGAAACTGGGATTGAAACAGTTATTCCCTCTGCTATTATTGAATAACTTTCCAAAGACTCCCCTGGGAATGGACCAACTTGGGAAAGGGGAAAAAGCAGTCTTGCTGCCAACTGTTTGCTACTGACTCAAGCTGGCATCAACCAACCATTGCTTCATGGCACCACCCAGCTTCAATAAGCAATTAATCATGGAATTATAGAATCATAAAATCACAGAATGGTTTGGGTTGGAAAGGACCTTAAGATCCAACCCCCTGCCATGGATGGACAGGGACACCTCACACTAAACCATGTCACCCAAGGCTCTGTCCAACCTGGCCTTGAACACCACCAGGGATGGAGCATTCGCAACTTCCCTGGGCAACCCATTCCAGTGCCTCACCACCCTTACAGTAAAGAACTCCTTCCTTATATCCAATCTAAACTTCCCCTGTTTAAGTTTTGAACCTGTTACTCCTTGTCCTGTCACTACAGTCCTTTGTGAAGAGTCCTTCTCCAGTGCTAGTTTGAAAAGCATTTAAGCAATTTTCAAGCTCATTTTTAGTGTCTAAACATTGCACTGTGCAAGGCACTGCTTTCAGGACTTTGAATATTGCTACTGTATGGGCTTTGGTAACAAACTGTGAGAGAGCACAGATAAAGGTTGCTGATAAAAGGCACCTTTTCAAACACATACAGACTGAGGATAAAAAGCCCTGCTAAAGTTCTCACGATTAAAACAACAACAAAAGGCCTTGATGAGACATACTGAACAGAATCAGTGTCTAGAATTGTTATTAATTAGTGATTTACACTATTGTCTAAATGCACCCTTCCTGGGATCAGAAAACATCATGTGCTTCATAACGCAGACATGGTATGCTGGGATTTGTGCAACCATGTTTCTAGAGCAAGCTGCCCTTATTTTAACCTGCTGTGACTGGGAACGTGTGTGGCACAGGGAAAGGGAGCCCACACCAGCAAGTGGCTAACTGGCTGGGAGACGCACTGTGCCTGGATCAGGGCTTGCTTTTCAGCCTTCTTGCAGGCCAGTTTTGACTCTTCCTGTTTGTTCTTCACAAAGTGCCACCCTGCTTGTAGTTCTGCTCTGCCACTGCAATAGTAGCATCTTTGTGTATGGTCAAAGCAGTTCTGCTGAGAAATCAGGACTTATGCTTATTTCTCTCCTCAGAGGATAAGGAAACCAGGACCAGGTGGAAGCACTGTGACTAGGCAGGACATCCAGCTAACTAGGAGAATGTGTTGTATTTTCTGGAGCACATGGACACAAAGAAGTGGAGCTTGGCTGCAGGCCAGCACAACTCCACACAAAGACAAGATCACACAGACTGAGAGAGGAACCACACAGCAACTGCTGCAATGTAAGTTACTGTAGTGCAAAATGATTCCAGGCTCTAAGAGGAGCCCAAGCCACCAAGAAATTCACCAGTCAAGCTAACATCAGCAACTGCAGATCCTTCTGTATCAGTGCAACAGGGGTTGCACTGGTATAAATACCGTGTGTCGGTGCATTCAGAGACAGGAAAACACGGAAGGAAGAGAAACAAAGGGCAGAAACAGAGATGGCCCTAAAGGGGAACTCACTTTCTTACAGAGCAATCCTGAAAGCAACAATAAGGTACTAAACAATAAAGCACAGCTAAGCAGATCACTGCTACAGAAGGTCACAGTCTACCTTCCCCCACAACCACCCTCAGTGGGAGGCTTATTGTGGAGCAACAGATGCAGAGCCAAATTGACAGGCAAACCCAGGGATCTGCCCATTTCCCTGGGATGGATCTGACATCCCTGGCTCTTGGGATGAAGACAAAGGGTGAGGGAACACAGGGTGTTCTACAGAGGACAAGAAATAGCAGTGGTGTTAAGGCTATCTGCACAACAGGACAGCTTTATCAGTACCGGAATAGCAGCGTGCTATCCTGTGAAGCACGTCTAGCGAGGACAGAGCTATTTCAGTAAAACTGGAATATTTTTTGTAAGCAGGGTAACACCCTCCTGAATGCAGTGAGGAGTGATGCAGCCACAAGTGATGCTTTTGACAGTTTAACACTCACTAGTCCAGAAGCTCCTTCCCACTTGCACACTGTGCTAGGCGGGGATAGCAGCCCTTTCCTTTCCTCACCGATAGAGCTGGATTGGTTCACCTGCTTCAGACTTTTTGTGTGACCTGGGATAAAATATTTAGGGGAGTGCCCTACCAGAGGGCTGCTGGAGTGGGAGAGGTGTGCCTTCCCACCAGCTGCAGTCACTGACTCTTCCCTTCCCACCATACCAGGACAGCAGCAGCAGCAAATGCAGCAAATGCAGAGGATTTTGGCTTTGCCCTCACCATTTGGTCCAGCTCTGGCTCCTCTCCCTGAAGCCTCAACTTTTACTGTGCTGATCCTGCTGAGAAGCCTCCAGGCAGCTCAGTTTGCCTCCTTATCCCAGCTAGCATGGCTCTGCAAGAAAAAGCTCCAGCAATACGTGGAGAAAGGGAAAAAAAGGCCATCTGTCACAACTGCTCACTCTGAGGAAATCATTCAGGCAGCATCAGCAGAGCTTTTTTGCTGTCTGACATACATCTCCCACAGGGGCTTTAGCCAACAGGATTATGTTGACCATTGCTTTTTAAGAAGAGACTAAGTTTCCCAGAATTTGGGAATTGTTAGCCTGTGACAAATGAATCACTGGCGCTTCACTTGTTTCAATACCAGTGGGGAAATGGGGCTTTTTACAGCAGATGAAGAAAAGATTATGAATTAGATAAGAAGAGAGGAAACAGGTTACAGGCAGCTCAATCCTTTCCTAAAGAAATCTCTGGCAAAATACAGACTCTTCAGATAATTAGGTGGCCCTCCCTTTACTGTAATGGATGAAGGTGTGCTCACACCCCCTACTCGGAGAGCTTAATTTAGGAGTTATAACTACTACATTCAAATTAGTCATGAGTGATTCAGACTGCTCCGACTTGATTCCTCAGACAATGGAGATGGAGTTGTGACAGGCATTAGGGTACGAGCAGCCTGAACATGGCCTCACACTCCCTAAATGTGTTCTCCTGACACCCCCCCTGGAGTGGGAATTACCATTTCCACCCACAGACAGGAAAAGATGCCTTTGTCTGGAGCATGCTACCAACAAGCTGCTTCCACCAGCTTATCTCGATTTTGCCAGAATTTACTTTGGCCCACAGCTGCCCTTTTTCCACCAAAATCCTCACTGAACTACTGCAAGCATTATTCAGTGTAATTCTTTTTCACTTATGGAAAGGTCATAAGCCATCTTATACTGATAAGTGCAGATATTTTAAGGCAAAAAGGAATTTAGATTTCTCAACAATGGGGATTTTAACATGTACTGCTTGCCAATTTAATGAGCACATCCAAGAAATATGACTCAAGTCTTCGTGTTTCTTGAAGCTAGGAACTGTCTTGTCTGCTAAACGTGCCAGAGTTTTCCATGGATGTGACTTGGCTGCTATTTTTGCTCTCACTGCATTATCTTGAATTAGATTGCAGGCACAATGCAACCTAAATACATCTACACAAAGATACAATTTTTTTCTTGGCATGTTATGGAATTAGGAAAAGTGACCTTAGTTTTATTTATGCACTTCTTTTCACACTGAATTTCTGGCATTTTAGCAGATGACTCCCCACAGGAATGTTCTTTCAATCTCATTCAATCCCCAGCCCACCTCTCTTGACTGCAGCAAAGGAAATTCCAGTGTCTAAGCAACTGCTCCTCTTCCCTGGAAGTGTCAGACGTTTTAGGCCACATGGGGAGATAAAGAGCTCTTCTGCTGACTCATTTGGGAGCCAGATCAGGTGGGTTTCCTTAAGTCCAACACAGGGCTAGAAAAGGGGGAGAGAGGAAAGGGGGGAAAAGCAGGGCTCTCACAGAAGCCAGTTCAGGAAGGAACTGGTCCTACTATTTGTTCTTGCAAATATTCAACATGCAGAAATTCAACACTCAAGACACCAAGATTTGCCCCATCAGAGAGCTTACATGAAGGACCCAAGAAAAGCAAAGGTCAGACACTGTGCATCTGAGAACGATCTCTGGCCCTTGGAGCTTTTGCCTTGAAATCCATATCCAAGATGTCAATAACCTGAGAAGTATTTTATTGTGGAACTTGACAAAGAAAGGAGCAGTGAAGAGGCACTTAGATGTATACCAAATCTTCTATCACAGGCTTCCTGCAAATATCTTAGTGGCACAGTTCTGGATCTATTTATGCAATCAGGTCCCTCACTACAGAAGAGGTAACAGTTGACTGTTTCCAAAAGCAATGTTGACACTTAACACATTAGGTTTCTTGGGAGGGCTGGATCCTTAGACTGTAAAGCCTGGATTCAAAGAGACATGTAAGAATCTGTTTTGCTAATTTGATCACAGACCTTTGTGAAACCTTATCTCAGCCATGAGCTTGATTGACAGTCAGTATACAAAGCAATATCAACACAAAATGATAACAAAGATGAGTAAGTACTACAAAAATAAACTAAGAACTTACTCAGATAAAGTTAAGAAACCCACATCAACTAGTGGAACAACCCTGTTCTTTCTATTGGTTCTGCACACAGCTGTATGCATGGCAACACATTCCCAAGAAAAGGAAAACCAGCAAGAATACTCATAGAAGTCTGTATTCTTATGAACATTTGCACCTGAATAGTAGATCCTGCCATCTCACATTCTAGTCACATTCTATTTCTGTGGTCCATCTTCTGATCTGTGCAATGGACCCTTGTTTCTCTCATGATCGATCACCACAAAACTGACTTTCAGGTGAAAGCGGTGCTCTCTTTCCCATTTTGATAAATACATGGTAATAATCTTTTATTCACACACATACCCCTTATTTTATAGAGTTTCCCTGTGTCACCAGTTATAAAACCAGAAGTTTTCTGATTCTTACCCAAGAGGGGTAGTTATATTGTGTGGTATTACAAATGCATATCTCTGTTTAAGATGAAAAATTAACCACTGTGAGCTATAAAAGCAGGCCCTTCTCATATTTTTGGTGAATTTAGCTGCTATTTTGAATGGTTTACATTTATCAAAATATTTTCCATTTCCAACACCAGCCTTGAAGGAGACATCTCTGAATTTTAAAGCAAGTCTACATTAAGCTCAAGGTAGCAGCTTCTACTGTTAAATATTTTTAAACACAGCAGACTTGAAAAAACAAGTTGTTTTCTGCGTGCAGTTAGATAAAGTGATAAGAGTCTCTTTAGATACTTCCTCCTTTGCCCACAAACATGGGAAATATCATTCCACAAGAAGCACTTTCATCTCAGTAATCTTTCATGGCAAAGAACCACTGTTGAAGGCACTGTTGAAAGGTATCAAAAGGAAAAAGGACACACGCCTTCCCATTCCTTTTATGTATCTATATCTCTGTATTCATATATAATCAGTTCAAGTTTGAAGAGCTGACAAACTTGATGACAGAAACATTATGGTATGTGTCAACTAGTACAGCATCACCTCAAGGAACAATCACGGAACAGCTGAAGTTGGAAGGGGTCTCCAAAAGACATCTGGGCCAACAGCCCTGCTCAAGCAGGGCCTCCTAAAGCCAGTTGCCCAAGACCATGTCCAGATGGCTTTTGAGTATCTTCAAGGATAGACTCCACAACTAGTCTGGACAACCTGTGCCACTGCTCAGTCACCCTCACTGTAAAACAGTGTTTCCTGATGTGCAGAGGGAACCTCTTGTGTTTCAGTTTGGGTCCATTGCCTCCGGTCCTGTCACTGGGAATCACTGAAAAGAGCCTGGCTCTGTCCTCTTTGCACCCTCCCTTCAGGTATCTGTATACACTGATCGGATCCTTCTGAGCCTTCTCTTATCCAGGCAAAACAGGCCCAGCTCTCCCAGTCTCTTCATCATAGGAGAGATGCTCTGATACCTTCACCATCTTTATCACCCTTCTCCAGACACGTCAGTGAGTCATCTCAGCATGCTGACTTCCTAGAAAGGGCTTGGGGATTTCTCCATAATGGTGACTTGTAGACACTTTCTTGCTTACATGCAAGTGCTGGAAGTAATATCCTGAAACCTATTTTGCTGATTTTGTGATCCCTTTCCATCACACCACCCGTGCCCTTTGCTCAGCTAACCTGTCACTCCATCCCTGTCCCTCCTCTGTCATTCTTGGTTTAAAGCCCTCCTGATGAAATCAACCATCCTATTGGCAAAAATAGCTTTATCCTGCATCTCTCCCAAGCAGACTCTTACATGAAAACAAACAGAACCCAAAACCCTGTTGTCAACACCAGTTCTGCAGCTAATTATTGGCTTGTCCTGTTAGTGCCTTCCTCCTCACTCCCTCTCCCCAAATCAGCAGGCCTGAAACCACCACCTGGGCTCCCATGCCCCTGGCTGTATTTCCTTGGCAGTATCATTTGCGCCCACATGGAGTAACAGTAGGAGGTCATAGTCAGAGGGCTGGATGAGCTTCAGTAGTTTTTCCACTCCACAGCATCCCAGATCCTGGCTCCCAGAAGGCAGCAAACCCATCTGGACAATTGGTTGGGTTGACAGATGGGTGCCTCTGTCCACTGCAGCTCGGAGTCACCCATTACTGTTTATTCTTGGTAAATCTTGCATGATTTGGAGTTAAGTGGACCATGTTCTTTGCTTGAAGACACATCTAGCTCGTTATCAACTCTGAGAGCAGTGAGCCTATTTTGCAGTTGTGTTAGGTGGGGCAGGAACCTTCTTGCTGCCAGAAGTCCCTGGCTTCCATCCTTCCCCTTCTTCAGAGGTTTGCTTACCTTAATAGTGCAAGGTAGACACTGCCTGCTTCTTTGCTGCAGATGGGATTTGAGGCTCTTCATGCTGTTAAGTTTCAGAGAAAATCCTGTCCATCTCCCTTTCATCTTCTCTGATACGGTGCAGGCTGCCCACTGCAACTCCTACATTTGGCAGCACAGCTTCTCCAAGACAGCACCCCTCCTGAAGAGCAGAGGGACATCATTCCTGGCCCCACAGAGCGGTCCCAGCCACTCCCTGCCAACCAGGATTTGGGGGTTGACTGACATCAGCCATCTGGAGCTCAGTCTGTCTGGAAGCTGTTTTGGGTTTGCGTGGCAAGGTTTTAGTAGCAGCAAGCCTATAACGGTGGCTTCTGTGAGAAGCTGACAGAAGCTTCTGTCCAATAGAGCCAATGCTGGGGCAGCTGGTGAAGAAGCCATGGGAAGGACTCATGCTAGATAAGTTCATGTCTCCTATGGGAGAGTGTGAGGAGTCCTTCCTTCAGGAGAATGGAGCAGCAGAGACAATGTCTGACAAACTGACCATAACTCCCATTCTCCATCCCTCCGCACTGCGGCTGGGGAGAAGAGGTACAAAATTTAGATGTTAAGCCCAGGAAGAAGGGAGGGGTGTGGGGAAGGTATTTTAGGATCTGGCTTTATTTCTCATTATCCTACTCTGATTTAATTTGCAATACATTGAACCGAACTTCCCAAGCAGAGTCTGCTTTGCCCATGACTGTAATTGGTGAACTCTCTCTTTATCTTGACCCATGAGCCTCTCATTGTATTTTCTCTCCTCTATCCAGCCAAGGAGGGAAGTAACAGAGTAGCTTTGGTGGGTACCCGGTGTCCAACGAGGGACAGCCTATCACAGAAGCTTTTGCCCTAGCAATATCTACCAGGAAAATCGCTCAAAACATCTACTGGGGAAACTGAAGTAAAACACAGGAATGTTTCATTTAACTTAGATTATGTATCCAACCACAGCAAAGCAGAGCAGATTTCAAGGGGAGACGATAAAACTGCACTTTATATAAAACGGAGCTTTATACCATAATGCTGAGAAGGGCATCATTCCTTTCAGGCTGAAAATTTCTACCCAACACCATCATTTAGTAGAAAGGCTAAAGGGAAGGAAAACATGGACCACTCCAAATGAAAAGACAGATGCAGAAAACTGTAAGGTGAAAGGCTTTGAGAAAGCTGTTTGTATTTGAAAATTCCAGAATCAGGTAATTTCTAAAAATATTTAAATAAAATAATTCATTTATGCAAATGCATTAACCCAGGAAGAGCAAAACCCAAAACACAAACATTCAGTATGAAGATTTTCTTTACAATAAAAATTCTTTTAGGAAGTATATTAAATGTGACAAGAGCAAAAAAAAAGAAAGCATCTCATAATTTATATTCAAGGGCATCACATTTTAGAACAATGTCTTAGCCATCACTCGTTCATAAATGATTCACAAAGAAATTAAATATGCTATTCCGTAAGAGAATAATCTAACTTACAGTTTAAGATGTAAGGCTTCACCACAACATCTCCTAGCCTTTCCACCTGACTCTTTACATACCCAAACTGAGTGATCTGTATTTGCTCTCCTACTAGAGTAACACAGCGTGGTGGTCCTCAAACACACAAGTAGTGTTCAGGTTTCATTTTTAAGGTCCAACAAAAAGTATTACTAGAGAGTGTCATTATTGTTTGTGACAACAAAAGCAAATTAAAAGCTAGGAGAAATAAATAAGTTACATTTGCTTGTCTAAGACTGAGGGAATGGATTCAACTATACCTTGCAGAAAAAGTACCTCTCTGCTAGTTATGCCATTGTATGGTTAGTCATTGTGCACAACTGGGACACCGCAGCTCCAAATCACACACTGGACATACAGTGCTCCCTTTAAACAAAGCACAAACTTCTGGTGAAATAGCTGAGGGAAAAAAATAATCAAGAGAACTATCCATCTCCATAGCTATTGTATGCATAAGAACTATCTGCTTTACAGAGCTCCAGTTTTTTTCACAACACTGAATGTAATACTGATGACAATAATATCCCTTAGTATCCTTATGCATCAAGTACAAATAGGAGAAAAACCCTGCCCCGAACACTCATTTTCAACTACAAACCATTGCCAGAAATCTCATTTTTGCAGCACAGTTACCTGGTGTTGCAGTCAACACATTAATTCTGCAGACCACAGTTACAAGTACTTACTTAAAATACAGATATGGTTCCTAAACATAAAGTGAAGCTTTATTTAAGATGACAAAGCTTTTGTAACAGTGCAGGGTGCAAATTTTCAGTACGAAGACATTCAGAAGATTTGTTGCTCAAAAAGGATCTTTTCAAACCCTGGTGGAGGTGTGTGATAAAATTCACTGAACTGACAATCCAGAATGGCACTGTCATCAACTGCAGAAGAGAACCAAAAGAAGGAGTTAGAGAAGGAACACTTACATGTTGACCCTCTAATACACTGTCTTACTAAGTTATACACCATGCCCAAACCAGGAAGAATATTCTCCAATTCATCCATTATATATATAACACATTTAAAAGACATCCCTTCAACAAACATGTTAAAGCCCTACACACACACACGCACAGAGGAAATCATCCTTTTCTGCTGTTTTCTTTAGTCTGTAATGGTCCTTGCTGCAGCCAATGGGAATGCTACCTCTGATTTCACTGTAAGCATTCGCAGGGCTTCAGACTACTTCCTCAAAATCTTCTGCTCTATTTCTCCAGAAATCTCCAAACTAAGGACACTACTGACACCCATGGCAGAAGTGTCACCTCCTCAGCTGCATATTTTTCTGTCCACTTTCTAATTCTGCTGGAGTGTCAGCTGTGTACAACAATTTTTCAGGAGATTTACAAGGTTTCAGACGTCTGCAATGGTTGGTGTCAGACCATCTGTTTTAGCAAGGACTATCTGATGCAAAGAAAGCATCTTTGCTTCTTTAAGTTGGAAGTTAATGGTTTTTTTTACAATACCTCTTCCAGTGTTCGATCCTTTGCATAATCCACGATGTGAGTGTTTCTACACTGAATGTAGATACACTATATAGAAAAGAAACTGCTGAGGATTTTCACAGCAAAGCCTTCATATATTGCATTAGCAAATGGAAATACCCAACCAGTCAGAAAAGCAAGATCTCTTTCAAAGACAACTTCTTTCCAAGATGAACCTGGTACACTAGCAATATTAAAACAGGAAAGCTTCACCTCCATATTTTGGCTTAGAATTTAGATATCTCAGAGGCAAGGTAGGAATTTTCACCTCCTAGGCTCACTTAAAACTCCTACTAGTATATTTGTTCAGTTCTGCAGTACTTACGCAGTGTTTGCATCTCACTTCCATATAAGTGCCTGAGGAACAGCTGCTGCAGGGAACAACCTTTAAGTCCATTTTTCTGTTTTACATTCTCAGGCTTGATACTGTGTTTGCGTGCCCTGTGATGTTTCTTTTTAAAAGGTATCTGCAGTTCTGGTCTGAATTATGGATAGAGTAAATGCTTACGGAATTCTCTTCTCTATGTTCAAATCCCTTCACATGATTAGAAGTAGTTCACATTAAATTAAGAACATCTATAGTTAAAGCTTATACTAAGTAACTACCACAAATAATAATTTGCAGATCTCAATTATTACAGTACAAGTAGGAGACATGATAATTATGATGAAATTATGCCCACTTGTGGATGATGATAGTAAGAGCCTGGCAATAAAAGGTCTGTGCATCCTCCAGGCATGGAACTTCTTCAGTCAGAGAAAAAATTATTTATGGTAGACTAACATGCCACCAAATGTTTTCTGAGAGCAACCTGCACCCTTCATGCTATGTCACACCATTTCCAAAACAGAGGGAAGATGTACCAATGAATTACCACAGCAATTCTCCACCTGCTGCTCGTGCAGGGCTGCCGGGCAGTTACTATCCGCAACAGCCTTTTAGCAGCGCCATCATGTGGCTTCAGAACACATCACAGTGACCAGACAAAATTTCCGCTCTAGCAACTTGGAAAGACAAAATTTGTCATGTACATTTATAGACTTCAGAGGCCCTACAACACATCTAGAGGATTTTCTTCCTGCTCATAAAATTCAATATTACAAACGTATCAATAAGGAACACGCCCACAGCTCATCAGGAACCAATCATGACAGGAGAAAATTATCCACATCACATAGCTAATGGTATCCTAGCAGAGGCTACTACTTAGATAAAACTCACACAGGAATAAAGATAAGCTGGGGATAGCTGTAGATGTAACAGAGGGAATCCAAGGAGCTGTTATCATTTGCTGTAAGTTACAAGCCACAAGTGTAGCTTTGATTAAGCACCAAGTTGGGGGAAGTGCTGCCTTTCAGAAGAGATGTTAAACAGAATTCTGACTACTGGGGAACTACAAAACCACCGCCAAGTTCTGGAAAAGTAAATTGTTAACACATGTCTTGGCCAAATTCCAACTTCCATAATTCATAAACTCTTTCTTAAACTGCCTTTGCAGGGATTAATTGGATATGGTATTTGTTTCTTGTTCAAAACTGCTGTGCTATATTGATGGTTGCTGGCAAAACAGCTACCACAATTTGCTCACCAATTGCTGGATTTCAAAACTGGGCATCGATTTGGTACAGCAGCAAGGAGCTGTACCACTACACAGCAGCAGCTGTACTAGTGCTACATTAAAGTTATTACTTCCACAAGGAAATACAAACAGCAATTCAGTACCCATTTGCATTTAACACTGAATGCATTTATGAAGTATGTGAAATTCTCAGGCCTAAATACCAAGCTTCAGAGAGAAAGCAGATTAGCCCACAAGTTTACATGAGTTTGAATTTGTTGTTTTTCTTTTTTCCATCTGCTTCACGAGTTTTTTTACCTGGTAATTTTCAGACTGAGTGCAGTAACACCCCAGCTTTCTGGAACCATCCCAAGAAATAGTTTGAAAATCTCTGACTTACCATAGACCACTGGATAGACAGTCCCTCGGATTCCTGAAGCTGGACAATGCATGTTCTTCCCATTTAAATATACATTTAATTCTACATGGTCATATGTAATGCCCTAAAAGCACAGAAAATTAACAAAAAACCCATCAACAACAACTTTATACACGCAAGACTGCTGCTTAATTTAGCTTTCTTAGCCACAGGCAACTTTTAACACCATTATGCAAACCACAGCATCCTAGAAAACCTCACATGAAATACTCCTGCAAAGGACAAGAAGTTAATAAATGACCAGTAACATTTGTATTTGCAGATACTCAGGATTCCTTAATGCTTACTCAGTCTGGATGCAGCACAGTACTGCATACCATATCTCACTGAGTTTACAAAACAACTTTCCAAACTGTTCTTCAACATGTTCCTTATCAAATATTAAGGATATATAAAATTTTCAATTATTTCAATATTAAGCAGTTTGTGGTCGTCTTGTTTATATCTCCTCATGGAAATAACTTTAATAAAGAGTGGTCTGTCCATGCTTCCATATGGAAACCTCTCTCAGCACATTTTACTCTGCCAGCAGCAGGAGATCATGGTTTCATACACAATGCTATACATATGTCAACTACACAGCAGAAAGCAAACACTAACAAGGTAATAAATTACTTGTTAGGTAAATGACTTCTGCCACTGTTTTGGTATGCCTGAGCGTGACAATCTGTGTTGTCCCTCAGTACTTCAGAAATCTATTTCTGCGACATAATAAAATAAGTGAAAACTGAGGAATCAGCAGCAATACATCAGCTACTTTTCATAGAATCACAGAATGGTTTGGGTTGGAAAGGACCTTAAAGACCACCTAGTTATAGCCTCCTTGAAGCTGGTCAACATAGGCTGACCAAATGCTGAAACAGTCTGCAACCATCCAAAAAAAACAATTTCAGAAGGGGATTAAAAGAGTAATATAGTATCTGAGGGCAAAGGATGAAGGCATCACCTTAGCTCCTTACGACTTCTAAATCTGAAATTTCTAACCACTGCTACAGGACACCGTGAAAATGATAGCAATAAAACACAACCCTTTGAACAAAGGCACTTAAAGATGGTTTGAGAAACCTGGAATAGCAAGGTACAAAAAAATCTTAAGATTCTCCATTTGTTCTCATTCTCAATAATTTTCCCAGCGAGCATTACTCCCCTCCCCACTTAATATCTCACCTTCCCTATAAAAGTTTGGCTAAAAATACAATTCATTTATCATCCAGGACCTATCTCTGCTCAGCTCCGTCCTCCTAATCATTAACCTGTCAGCTACAGGATCCTGAGTTTGGCTGGGCATGGTGCACAGCTCTGTAATGCATTCCAGCACATTATTTGTTCAGGAAGGTCCCATCTCAATGTAGAATCCTTGTGTTGGGAGTTATCCATCAGGTAGATACTGCAACCAGACTGCAGGAGAGCATTAGGGGCTACTTTTCAAACACTGGCAAAGTCTGTCCCTCGCTCACAAATATATCAATGAGAATGAAGACCACTGAGGTCCACTGATATCCAGGCTGCTGATCCATTCAAACACAATGGGACTTTGTATCAGCACTTCCCAAACTGGGAGATGCAAGCTGAATAATCATACTGAAATGGTCAGTCTGACCACAGAGCTGTAAATAAGGGGAATCTAGGAACATCTGGAAAGTAAAGAAGGCTTAAGGAACTCACCACCACATCACCCTCCTGAGGAAGGTTGTTTGCTGGTAGTCTGTTTTTCTCCTCATTGTTATAGTAGAGAGCTCCATCATTTCTCATCACCAGGCTATGGACATCTCGACCAAGTGGAATTTGATTCAAGTTTGCTTTCTGAGTTGCAACTCCAATACCCCAAATCCCTAAAATGTGACAGTAATATGGTAAGAAAACAAACAAACAAACAAACTTCACTATTTTGAAGACTGCCTGAATCAGGACAGAATGCATTTTTAACTAGTGCCATGGCCGTACTACTACTATCTCTTGGACATAACAGAACTATTGCGGGTTAGCCCTGGCAGGCAGCTAAGAACCAAGCAGCCACACACTCACTTCTCCCCCACAGGGAGAAATTTTCTTGTGGGTAAAGAGAAAAATTGTTTAACAAGCAAAGGAGAAGTGGAAGAAAGAAAGAAAATAAAACAAACCAAAGGAATGTAATAGCAATCACTCATCACCTCCCACAGGCAGACTGAGGCCCAGCCAATTCTCAAGCAAAAGATGGCTAACTTCCCTAAAGCCTCTCCTCTCCCTTTTGTTGCTTAGCATGGCATTACACGGCATGGAAGATCTCCTTGGTTAGATCAGGTTATCTGTCTGGCTGTGTCCCCTCCCCACCTACTGCACCCCTGCTGGAGGGTCAGAGTGAGAAACAGAGAAGGCCTTAATGCTGTGTAAACACTGCTCAGAAATAGCTAAAACATAAGCCTGTTATCAGTATTGTTTTGGTCACAAATCTAAACCACAGCATCACAGGAGCTGCTATGAAGAAAGTTAACTCCATCCTGGGCAGGCCCAGTACAAGCAGGCAACAGAATAACCAGCATGTATCCTGAAAAAAAAATCCAGAGCATTGTAATCACTTAGCTTAAATTTTATTCCCAGAAAAATATGAAAAGAGACTCTGAAACTGTAGGAGGATGTAAAAAATAAATCAAATTAGCATGGATTTGTGAACAACACTATTTCCTTTTCCAGCTGGTGAGACTATTCTTACGGAAAAAGAAGAAATTGTAAATATGACAGATCTTGATTTGGTAATGTTTTTGAAACTCATACAACATTGAAATAGTCAGATTATGAAAACATGGTCTAGACCTTTTCAGATTACGAAAACATGGTCTAGACCTTTACAGCAATATAAATGCACAACTGGTTAGAAAACTGTATTCCAGAACTACTCATCAAGTCAAATCAAATCAAAAAAGATGATTCAAGTGGGGTTTGAGGTTTTGCAGTGAATGCACAAGGTCAGATACTGTTCCATATTCACATCAATTACTTAGGTAACGTGATGACTTGCTTGTTAAACGTGCTGCCAATACCAACCTGACAGGACTGCAAGCTTTCCAGGGGCCCCTCAAGTTTTAAATGATCCTGACAAATCGATAAGAAGTCTGAAGGAAAATGCATTCGCTTTTCCTGAATTATGAAGAACAGCAGGAATAGTAAGCGGCACAAATACAATAGTGGCTTGGCAGGCAGCTCATAGAATATAATATGGGGGTTATCACAGACCACATGCTGAGCGTGAGTCTGTGCTCTGCTGTTGTGAAAAACTTCTGGACATATGGCACATATAAAGCCAACACACTGTATGTACAACAGATGAAGGATGTCTACTGCTGCAGCAGCTGGAGCAGAACATCCGTTTTAAGCATTATACCTCCAGACAAGTTAGTTCAATTAGAAATATTCTCAAAGAAACAACAAAACCAATCAAAAATGTAAAAACAACACCTATAAGGAAACAATAAAAAGCCCCCAACAAACCAACCTGGGGCTGTTTAATCTGGAGAAGACTAAAATAAGGCAAAAATATAATAAAATTGGTTTCAAAAGACAAACTTGCAAACCAATTTATTCTTATTACATGCGCAGGATGAAAAGGACAAGAGTTTGAACAAGATTCAGATTATACTCCTAAAACCTTTCCAATAGTCAGGGTGACCCCTTAGATGACAGCACAGGGACACTTCTGGGAATCAAAGTTTTAAGTTAAGTGATGTACAGTCCTCCTGCCTTGAGGCACAGGAATAGATAAGACACAGCTTGTCTTGTCTATTCCTGTCACAAGGACCAGGAGAGTTTATTTCCTGTGTTTCTCAAGCATAAGAACATAGATATGTATCCGTGTGAGTAACACCCATATATGAATAACAGCTGCAGTGGATTCTTCCCCAAACATATAGGATACTAAAATTGCCAAACTAAGACTGATCTGGGGTTTACATACAGTTTCAAACCAAGCAACTGGTTTGACTGCAAGGTGTTTTGGGCAGATTTGTGTCCATGCTGCCTGCACTCCAACCCAACTGAACGCAAACAACCCTTACCCAGAAAGCACCAGGTTCGTGCTCCAGCTGGTAAGCTGTAAGGCCTGTTTGTCTCTGGAACTAACACTTCCCTTCTTCCCTTTCCCTACATACTTATGGAAAGAACCACTTCATTTTCACAGGGTGATTTTTAATGTCAGAAAACAGGCAAGCCTGGAGCATGCTCTGTTCTAGTGAAGTTGACTGTATTAGTAAAAGCATAATGCTTCCAAATTCCATTCACTTTCAGCTGCCTTGCACCATATCTGTGCAAAACAAAGAAATAAGGTGCTGAAAGGCTCCTTTGATAAGGTGATGTTGAAGTAAGTGCTTCATGTTTGATTTGAAGAGTGAAGTGTAGCACAAGGAGTGTTACCCTTGCTTGGGCAAACACAGTGCATGTCAAAAGCAAATGGAGGTAGACAAATACCAATAAATACTGCTGGATAAACTGCACTATTAAAAAAATACTTCACAGTGACAGCATTTTATGTGGTTACAAGCATTTATTTACCAAAAACCATTTCTAATATATACTAACTGAAAAACATGCATATAACAGCATATAAAGCACTATGGTGTTTTTCAGTGTGTGCACTCTTTTAGTAATACACTTACCCTGTTTTTTAATATTTCAGAGCCACGATAAAAAAGAAAAAGAAATTTCCTGTTACACAACGTCAACTTATAGACCTCTCCAAAATTCACAAGTGCAAGGATGCAATCTGAAAGATTCACGTGCTCAGCACTGGAGATACAACCACCCGCAGGCAAACCAACACACCTTCCAGGTTTAAAGTTGTACATTTTTGCTGACTAACCTGTGGACTGGATTTTAAACTCAAAATAGCTCTTGTTCTGATGTAAAGGTGCATTGGCTAAGCAGCCTCCCGTGCCACATATTCTTCTGCCGTTTTTAACAATCACAACATCTGTTCCTGCAAGAAGAAAAACACCCACAAAACTTCAAAACCTTTTTAGAAGTCTGGAAGCAGCCCTCAAAAGCCCTAAACACTCAGAACTGTTTTTGTTCTTTCTGCCCATCTAAGAGCTTCATTAGCCTGTGAGAATGATGATGATAGGCTATGCTTTGAAGTAAGGAAAGGAAGGCTGTTTATGGGCTAGTTCATCTTCCGAGTAGGGTTTATTTGTTTAAAACCTATACACTGCTCTAATTTTGCCTCATGTTTTTCACGGCACCATGCTGATTACAACCTCTGCTCAGCCACATCAGAAGCATAACTTACTATTTAGTCAGAAAGGGTTCACTGCAAGATCAGAACCCTGTACCCTGTCTCTATACACTGGAGGAAAAATGTCTGTCAAGAGAAGAAAAGGCACACTGGGCAGAAACACTGGATGGAACTGCAAGGTGTTTAGTTTTTCTCTGAAAAAACCCTTTTATTAGAAACATGCCTGCCAAAACAGAGAGGAGAGAAGAAGCCCTCTGCCCAATTTTTCTTGTCCAGTGGAACACTTCATCTTTAGGCACTGTTGTCACTGTGAGGAACATGGGAACATGGGGAACATGGAAAACATGTTCACTGACACAAATGAATAAAACCAGACTAATAATTGTTTGAGTGGTTGGGATCAGCCACACCGCCTTCCCCCTAGCTCTATCCCCTGCTCTGCTGCAGCTGACCCAGATCCCTTCTCTCCTCAACAACACCCAGACATAGCTTTGTGGACAGCTCACCCTCAACACGTGATATGGACCAGACTCCCGCGGCTCATTCTGCATCTTCACTGCTGTAACTCTCTGCTCTGAATCACCATCCCCTGTGCAGTGACCGATCTTCAGCCCTATCAGGCTGCCTTCTCTCCTCAGGGAACCCCTCCGAGACTGAGGTGCACTCCTACATACGCATTCTGATAATAACCCTCAACTGAATTTAACCCAAAGTGAGGTTTCTTCCTAAAAACTGCCAAATCCTTCCAAAGAAGTAGCCCAAAAGCGACTTCCCCAGCACACTTCACTCGGAGGAGAGAGGGCGCCTGGGGCCGGGCACATTCCCCCTCCGGCCGGTATGGGTACACGGTATTAACACAACTCCACCCCGCTACCGGCGCCGCGCTCAGCCTGCCAGGTACAACCCTCCCGCTCTCCTTACGGGTCAGCCCCGCCGCGGACCGGCGGCCTTCCCACACCGCCGCCAACCCTCACTCTCCGCTCTCCCTCCCGCCCCACGGCCCGGCACGGGCTGCTCAAGAGGGGGGCGAAGGGAGAGCAGGTCCCGCCTAACCCCGCTTACCCATGCGCTGCGTGTCGAGGTGCACCGCCGGCATCTCCTTTAGCGGGATGTGACCCGCACCGCCATCCCTGCACCAGGAGAAGCAGCACAACACGGAGGCGGCCATGACTGGCCGTACTCCACCCCTCCGCGCAGGCGCAACAGCGGCCAGTGGGGCGGGCTGGGCAGCGCCCCCTGGCGGGCGGGAGGTAGCGGGGCGGGCGGGCGTTCCTTCCCTTATGCCCGCCCCGGCGCGACATGGCGGGTGGCGGCGGGCAGCGGTGCCCGGGAGGGGGTGTGCCCGGGAGGGGGTGTGCCCGGGGCCTTCGTGAAATCCATACGGCCTGAAAAATAAAATACCATTAAACATCCGTCTGTCCTCAGAAAGGTGGAAGCGAGTGCAGGACAGAAACCCTGCAGCTGTTGGGAAAGGTGGTGGTGGCTTGAGGTGTCAGTACACAAGCCTCTGCATGCAACCACCTAAAGAACAAGTTATGCATATATGTATGTGAGAGAATATATGTATATATATATACATACACATGAATGAAAGAGGAAACTGATCATGATGGGCAGACGGTGTGCATCACATCAGCACACTTCAGTGCCAGGCCACGTGGAAGGGCCTCCCTCATGGAAATGTACTGAGCAGTTATTTCTGTATCCAAGTAACAGGAACCCCATAAGAACCCCATTTATTTATTTATTTATTTATTCATTCATTCATTCATTCATTCATTCATTCATTCATTCATTCCCCTCTTTATTTTAGAAAAGTCAACAAAGACAGTGCTCCTCAAAGCAAAGGTTCATGCAGCCGGGGCCAGCTACCATGGTTGGCCCAGTGGTGTCTGCTCCCTGTGTGTTTCCCTTTCTCCTCATCTTCCAGACCTGTCTAGTTTGTGAGTGTTAATTGTTTGGGTCCTGTTTGCTTCTAGAGCACCTCCTCACTCGTTCAAAAGCTTTGGTAAGTGTGAAACTGAACTGCAAAGACTGCTGCAGTGAAAAGCCAGCATGCTATCATTGCACTTAGCAGTTGTTTTGCAAAGCACACTTTGGGACCAGCTTTGTGTCCCTTTCATAGAGGCAGAATGCCACGTAATTAAAAAAGCTGTAGCTTTGCTTGTAGCCTCAGGTTAAACAAGTGTTTCTTTAGCAAAAGCCCTACAGCATCCAGAATAGGAGCCACAAACTGTGCTCCAACATGTATAACAAATAGTGATAACATGGCTATAGGAGCCCCCCTGTATCTACTTCACATTTTTATTTATCTACAGGCAAATATCCAAGACATGTTGTGCCATAAATTGCCGATCTAAAATGTTTTGCAGATAATTTGAATATTTTCATTTAAAGATCTGTTTCCTTCCAAACCAGTTTGGGATAAAACTCTTGCTTCTCATGATTTTGTGGCATTTCACCTACAAAGGTCCCTTACCGTTTTATTACAGTATATAATACGATGCAAGTAATATAACCTTTGTGATATAGCATTATCTATCTTTAGGAGGGTAAGGGGTTAAGCGAATATCCAAAACCCCTTGTTAAAAGAAATCTTCATAGCAAGAAATACCTTATTGATCTGGATGGGGTGTATCAGTCACACTTACCCCATTACTTGAAACATGAGGTGAAACACTGTCTTTCTCAAAATTGTGCCTAAAACCAATCTGTTTTTAAGAGCAGCTTTAAAATACGCTTCCTTTCTTTTATTGGACTTACTGTTACAGCCCATAAACATTTGGGGTCAAGAGCCCACTTCCTTAAAACATGCCAAATGGGATTAGTCTTGAACTTCTAAGAAGTACATATTAGGTGGAAGCTGATGTTTATTTATTTCGTATGGAGGGCATCATGATTCTTATTGGTGGCTTGTTGTTCACATAATTAGTCCCATTTAAATCACTGCGGGATTTTTATTGTCTGTCACACACTGCGGGTTTGTTAGAGTAAATGCTGAAAGACAAATGTTAATATGGTTAAAAAAACCCTAAACCCCAAACTTAGAAGGAGACTCAAACTCCAGATGACTCCCCATCCCATTTTTTTCCTCTGAGACCCAGTAAGTCCTTTCTTCCCCAAAAGAAGCACTGGAATATAAACACATCTCGCCACATGAAGTCAGCATTGCCGAATCAGTTGGAGTCCCAGGAGATAGGGCTTTGGGGAGCAGTAGCTGACTGTGCCTTCCTGCCAGTTTCCTGCTCCACTTCTTTCTTAACTTGAGAGGCTGGTTTTACAGGTGAGCAGACTGCAGCACTTACGGGGTAAAGTGCATGCCACAGCTTGGAAAAGTTGCCGGTGCCTCTTCCGAGCACACTGACTCCAGTGCCGATGTGCTCAGCAGGCAGGAAGCCTCGGAGGACCAAGGTCAGTGCAGCCCTTATCCCTACACCCATTCTCTCTCCCTGCAGGAGTGGAGCCTAGCTGCTGAGCACCCTGTCAGCAGCTGGTGGTACAATGAATTGTGCAGGAACAGCAGCAAAGATGTTTGTGAAGGCTCCAGTGCTAGACAAAATCAAACAGATAATAATATTGGTCCAGTGAAAGTAAGGCAAAAGTCAGCTGGTAGGAAACATCACTTTATCCATATTCCTGTCTTAGAGGATGAGGTGAGCAATTCTAGCAGATAGTATTTTGTTTGTAAACGTGCTTGTCAGCCAGTTCAGAGCATATTTGAACACTGAAACTTTTACAGTGCACAAAGGACTTCCCCAAGGGAGTGAAGATCTGGGCTCCAGTATTTAGAAGTATAACTGTGCTTGGTAGTGAAGGGTTAATTCAGCTTCTGCCTTTCTTGAATGTGCATTTCTTTCACTGGGGAGGCCAAGTATTTAGAACCCTCCCACACCGGAAGCAAAATTATGCTCAGCATGCCTAAACATGTTTGTTGTTCACAGGGTTTTAACTTAATTTCCTTGAACAGTAGCAGCAGAGACATTTTGTCTGGGAACCACAGTTAGAAGAACAGGAAAATGACCGGTCCTGTCCATTTCACAAATGCAGGCATATTTGGAGGTCCTGCCGAAAGAAAATGGTGGTCATTGACTTGTTTTATTCTCTAGCTCACAGCTTCATTCAGAAAACACAACTGTCTCTCATTAGCCCCGCAAAGTAGATCTACACTGGCTGCAGATGAGCATGTTTCAGAAAGGTTCCCTGATACCGCCAAATTTGTGTGAGAGAGGAGAACTCTCTCACCCATTGTTCCAGTATGTAATGCAACACAATGAACCAGTTCTCAGAAAAATAATTCCTCTTCATCCTGTGAGTAAAATCCTCTGGGACTTGCTGCTGTGCTGCCACAGGCTTTGCAGAGGCACTTACACCTGTGCAAACCAGCGAAAAAATAGTGATTAAATATGCTGGAATGGCTTTAGGAACATCTCCGTGCAGCTTGCACAGAAGTAAATGATGGTGCAGGACTGGAAAATCAAGGTTTGTTTATTGAAAGCAGTCCTTCCACTCCCAGGGTCAGACCTGTGGTTTGGAAGACGATACAGACAAGGTCTCAGATGAAAAACAGGTTGTGCTTGTACTTTTGAAATCTTCATTATAATGTGTTCTTGTGAGGATTAATGTTCTGTAGAAAGTCTTCTGGTTTATACAGCTAATCTGACGCTTGCCAAATCATAGAAGAAATTGTATATGAAAATTAATTTTGTTCCTCGTTGTTCTATTTACTTTGGAGGTCACTGCTCCTTTCCTCTTTATGCAATCTAAGCAAAACCCACCAGAGCAGAGCTTTGATCTCCAGGCAATCACAAACCTCATTAAACCTGACAGGCAGGCTGGCCGTGCTTTGTTCAGGAAGGAGCAATTCAATTCTTTTATGGTGTAAGACTGCTCAAGACTGGAAACCGCTGCCCACGGCACAGGGCTGCGTGGCCAAGCGCTGGGATGAGCGGGCTCATATGAGCAAGCACTAATTTGGGGAAAGTCAGAACCGTTTCTCGAGGGACTGCTCGCGGACACGGCAGCAAGAGCACAGATTGGTTGCAGCTGTGTTTGCCTGTGTGCATGTCCGGGGCCGGAAACACCACACGAGAGCCAGCAGACAGTGGGAGAAGCAGTGGTGTATGGCCCTGAGATAAAGCCAAGGGACAGCTTCTTCTGGGCAAGAATCCTGGCTAGAGCAGCAAACTTGGACTGCCGTGCAGCGCTCCCTCCCATTTGCTTCCTCTGCGTGCAAGGAAATGGGACATGGCTGTACATTCTTTGTAAATAAATAGGATTAGGCTAAGGAGCTAACTGAATTCGCCATCGATCCCCCCTCCCACTCCTCCAAATAAAACATGGCAAAGTGCTGAATATTAGTTAACTGTGTGGGTACTTGGAACTACAGGGCTTGCCAGCACTGCTAAAATAGTCACTGCAGACCCTGCAGGTATCAAGGCAGTCTCTGAAATTCAGACCTCAAAACAGCAGTTGATCATTTCCATTGCTGATGACCCTTCATGGATTTTTAATGCCTGGTATTTCTACAATGCATATTAAAAGTAGCTTTTATGGAATAATAACAAGAAAATGTGTTCTCTGATTCCTCGCTTGGAGTGTCTAATATAGTCCAGATGTATCTGTTGAAAAGAAATGTGGTCAGGTGTGATATAGGTTTCTTTATTTGTGTTATCTTACAGCGTCTTCTTACCAAGCTGCTATCTGCATCTTGCAGGTTTATGTCTGTATTTAGCTCCTCACAGCAGCTGCATCATACATGTCCGATTGTCCCTCTCCATTTGAGGGTAGGCTCACACCAGCACAGCTGAATAAAGCAGCATGATTCAAGTGTGGTCAAGTTGAAAACATACCTGCTCATTGCCGGGGGGTCGGAGCTGATGACTTTTAAAGGTCCCTTCTAACCCAAACTATTCTGTGAGTCTAATTTTATGAAGTCACTGTCCAGGAGTGTACTCTGACAATCCTGCAATAGGATGTGAAGCCTTAACCTCCTTCAGTGGGAAGTAAAAGGCAGACTTGCAGCCAAGGGTAAGACTGGAAAATGGCCCCAACTCACCTCTTTTCTTTGGTTTTTCACTCTAGGAGACAGTTACAGTCTGACAGGTTTTTGATAGCATGGCTTCAGAGAAGCCTTACTGACAGGGAATATAAACCCTGGAGGACAAAAACCAAACACAAAAAAAGCTGCTTTTAACTCCAGCTACATTGATCAATCAGTTTTGTGTTAGACATCTCCAGCGCAGCACAGGGGGTGCCTGGGGCCCGGAATGAGCAGCTGGTGTGGCCTAAGGGCAAGGCTGTGTTACTTTTGGCAGCAGCGCCGGCAATAGCTGGCTGGAAGCAGTTGTGAAAGTATGGCCTGTGGGGCACTTGTGTTTTATGCTGACGTGTGTGCCGGCTGCCACCGAAACGGGCCCTCTCACTGGCTCCTCCTGGCACTGGTGCTTGATCTGCTGCGGGATCAGCTGGCTGCCAAAATTGATCCCACTGAAAACTTTTCCTTTGTTTTTGAACTAGATTAGCTTTCAGCTCTGTTGGCAGGCGGATCTAGCTTAACATGTGGCTGCACGAATGTTGGAGCCAGCAGAGAGGAGGCATCAGGAAAGCATGACTAAGGGAAGGGAAAAGGATGGAATGATCTCTTTTGCCAATAGCACAGTCTCAGCTTGGCTTAACCCCCGTGAATCTACCTCTCGGGGTAAAATTACCTGTTACAGCTTGAGTCACTTTAATGGCTTGCTTCCACAGAAAGGGAAGAATCTTGTTCCCGTTTTCCTCACTCCTCTCACGTTAGACCTGGTAATTGCATTGGTGGAACCCATTGAATCAGCAGAAAGCTCACTCTGGCAAAGAAAGGGGAGTAGTGTTCTGCTGGCGTAGCGGGTGAATCAGCTCAGTAACACATCTGCCAAGGCTGCAGAGCTGGTACAGGCAGGGAGGGCAGCAGCAGCTGGCTCTGAGGCTGCTGACTGAACACAGCACACAGCTTCAGGCTCAGAAATCCCTGTTGTAATGCTTAGCAGAAGAGTCACAATCTGGGTTCTCTCTGCAGTTTACAGCTGACAATAGGCACTATCCCTTTGTCTTACAACAAACGTGGTGTTTGTCTCGTAAAGCTGGAAGTTGCTATTGGTTTATAATTCCTTCCACACTCCTCCCTCTGTATTTTCAACCCTCCTGTGGGTGACATCTGTCCTAACACTTCCCTCCAAGCAGGCCTCTCCTTTTAGCCTAGATTTCCCTTGGGTTTGTTTCCTTATTAGATAGGGAAATATTGCCACAGATCTACTAATGCTCTTTTGAATCAGCCAGAACTTTTCTCTGAAGTTTCAGCAAACGGTCCCTGATGTTGCTTCAGGAAGATGATGTGCTCTCAGATGTAGGAATACAAGCTCATAAAAGCAAGCCGCTATTAAAAGACCTCTATAAACAGCAACTGGTTAAAAAGAGTATAGAAGGATGAACTCATGTGTGTAATACAGGTGGTTGTGTGCAACTCCAGTGCTCAGATAGTAGTAAAATGCCCAAATTATATTTGATGTGCTGAAGGCAGTCATGGTACACTTAAGCACGGCGCTGGCTGGGCACTGTCTCCATGCACCAAGAACAGAAATTCCATGTTGTGTTTGCCTAACTTTAGGCTTTCATCTTTTGAAAGAAAGAAGTCCAGGCAAAGAGGGACAAAACCATCTTCAAATGAAGAGGAGATATTACAGGTGAGCAGGTGTCCACTCAGCTCTCCTTCTTTTATAAGCGGACAGAGTAGGACCAGTGCAAAGAATTAGTGGTGAATAAAATGTACTCTAAAAATATCTCAGGAAAAAAGCTATATGAGAAATGTATGAACTTAATAATGAGCGAGGAGTCTAAAATGCCCTATTGTTGATGATGTTTTTAACCATAAAATCACATAGAAGATTAGAAGAATCAGGAAGTTCTTGATAGAAAAATGGCTGTTGGGAAAGTGTAGACCAGAGATACTTTGAAAACATGAAGTACAAGCACTGAGATATCACTTGAACGCAGTCTGGGTAGCGGAGGAGTGGTTTAAGCTATTGCTTTTCGGAAACTGGGATGATTTGATGATGGACAGACGGACAAAGGGGATGATGGACAATAAAGAAGAAACAAGCGGGATGTTAAGAGCACCTGAAGGTCTCAGCTGCTTTTGTGCAGCAGCTCTGCCTTCCAGGGCTGCTTTCTGGTTGACGGTGGATGAAATACCCCAGTGTATGAGCACTCTGAGGGGGTTTCCAAATACACTTTCCTTGATCCAACTGTTCGTTTTAAGGCCAGCTGAGAGGACAGGCCAGACAGGAGGGAAGGTGAGGAGGAGGAGACTGCTTCCTCTTCTGGCTGCAGTGAACTGGGGAATTGTTATTGAATGGGTTTAAAATTCTAGGTTCCTAAACAATTGGCAGAAAGATGTCAGCTGCATGAGGGAACTCCGTCTGAGAGAAATACGGTCTAGCCTGTGACATTACTTGTGTGGGTAGTCCTGAATGCGAACAGACTCCACCGTGCCGATGAGTGATGTGACTGCAGTGGGTGAGTGACGAGTAGGGGAGTGACAGGGGTGCAGGAGGCAGAGCCCATGCATTTGGGAACAGCTTTTGATGTAGGTTTCACAAAGTCTAACTCGGAAGTTCAGTTTGGCTTTGATGTGAGACTTGTTGACTGAGACCTAACAGAAGGACCGCAAGGAGGATACAAGATCCTCTGTGGTCTCAGCACTTCCAGCTGTGGTTTCACAGTCCTGTAAACTGAGGGTCCTCCCAGGCAGATGTGGGATCCATCGTGCTCCATCTCCCTGGGATTAGTCCATGTTAGTGCAGGAGACCTGCCTAGTTTTGAGAGGCCACGGTACTCTCCAACAGATGCATTGGTAGGAAATGGTACAGCCAGTGTGTTAAAGCAAACAGGAGTGCATTTCCATCCTTTTCTGAAGCACATAAGGATACGTGGTTAAAATGATGTTAATTGTTTAATGAGTGCTTTCAGGATGTGGAATTTGCTCATCCGGATCACCACCCAGCAGTGCCCCTCCTTAGGCTGCGCAGCGCGCTGGGGAGCTGTACCCTCAAGTTTAATTTGGCAGGGTTAATAAACAGCAGAACGCCGGCAGCATCTCGGCGGAGGCACACGCAGCCGGGCGGGGGGCTCAGGGAAGAGGCATTCACCGCCTGCTTGCGAGGCTGACCGTTCCTCCCTCCCTCCCTCCCTCCCTCCCTCCGGGCAGCCGCGGGGGCTTTCTTTGCCTCTCGCCAGCCAGTGGAGGAGGAAGAGCCGCCGCAGCAGCGCCTGCCCCGGGGCCGTAGTGGCGGCCGCTGCCCAAGGTGGGTGGGCGCACCCGGGCCGGGGCTGCGGGCAGCAGCTCCCGAGCCACCGACAGCTTCTGCGGAGGCCGGGGCCGGGGCCGGGGCCTGCCCACCCGTTCTGTGCCGAGAGGCGGCGAGGAGGGGCGTGCGGCCGGGCGGACAGCGAGTGGCGGCCCTCGGCATCGCCCGCCGACACCGACCGCGCTCGCCGGGGTGAGAGGGGGCACCGGGCCGGGCCAGGCGGGTCAGCGGCCGACAGGCTGGGGCCCGGTGTGGACGCGGCGTGGTGCGGGTTCCGCGGCTGCCCGCTCCCTGCGGCTGCCCCGGCCTCTCCGCGGCCCCGCATGGTGAGTAGCGGGGGCAGGACCCGGGCGGCAGGAGACGCAGGCCCCGCCGGGCGGGGAAGGGAAGGCCGCGGCACTGTGCGGTCGGCGGGGGCCGGCGCGGCCGTTGGTTCGGGTGCCGGCGCTGCTCCCGCCTCGGTCGTGCAGTGCCTTGCAGGGACGGCCCTTCCCGAGCGGCCGTGCCCGGCGGGGTGGCTGTGACCCCGGGAGCGGGGCCGGGGGAGGCATGGCCCTGCAGCGTGTGTCGGGATCCCGGAGGAGCGGGGCTGCATCCAGGAGCAGGGACAGAAGGCCTGCCTGAGGACGTTGGCGCTGCTCGGTCGGCATGTCAGGCTCTGCCGAGGACACCGTATGCTTGGGGCTGCGGCTGATCCGAACCAGGGCTGCCTGTGCCTCCAGGCCTTTCAGGCCGTCTGAAGGCTGAACGGGTTTGATCCACCTGGTGCTTCCGGCAGAAGCTTTGGCCATGGTTTAACTCATGGCCACTTTCCCCAGCTCTCTTTGGCCGCCTGGATACCCGCTGCACCCAGGGTTCGATAGTTCCGTGTTACAAGTGTCTGCATTGACCCTCCATTATTAGGTTGTGGGTCCTCTTGATGGTGATTAAGATCGTTGCTGCTGGAGGAAGGAGCTCCCATCACCACTAGCCTTACCTTGTTTGTGCGAGACCCCTTTCTGGGCTGGTTCAACACACCAGCCTGACAGAAAGGTGGGGAAATTGCTTGCAAGAGGCCTGACAAGGACTGGGGTCCTTGCAGAGAAAGGGGCACAAGAATTCTGACTAGCTCAGTTGCTTGTGGAAATGCAGCCTGACTCGGCCAGGTTTTATTTGAAACGCTTACATGCCATTGCAGGAAGCTTGTAATTCAAGAGCTACCTTCTCGTTTTGTTTGAAGGTTGGTGAAAATTTGGGTTCTGCTTTCAGCCTGCTTCTGGCATTAGCCAGTGTCTGTGCTGAGAAGCACGCTAAATAAATATAGAGTGTGGGGAAAAGCTATTGTGGTTATTTTTGCATTTACATTTTGATTTCTTTGGCTATTCATCTTCCTAATGACAAACTGTGCAAGTGGCTTTCTGAGGTGGGTGACATCTGCTGGCTTTGTACCCAGAGAGTTCATGTAGCTGAGGTGATGGGAAAAAACCACTGTGCCTTTTGGGCCATGTGCTACGTGTGGAGAATTCCAGGGCCATCCAAACCTGGATCAGGAGTTACACAGAGAAACTCCCAGTGGAGAAGTTGAAATGTTGCTGCAGTTCCTCACACGAGGACCAGGTTGCTAATACAAAGGGATGTTTCAATCCATGGATGACTTACTCGTGGACATTAATGTGCTAACCAAGACGGAAGTTCAGCTGCTCCAACCAGTCATACGGGTTTCAGTATTGTTGGGTTGGTGTTAGTGGTGGTGTAAGAAGGGGAAAAAAAAAACCCTTGTGGACTTGCCCATTTCCTTTTTTAAAATCGGAGGGTTTTAATGATGTCATATAATGGTTTTGAAGTTCAGTTATATTTATAAAGCGTAATTATTTAATTGGATAAGTGGGGTTGGAATGAAACAGGACAGTTTTATTTGGATCCTGAAACCTTTTTGTGTATCTTTTTCGTATTTTTAGGAGCAGGAAAGTCTTCAGTGTTTGTGCTGCAATTTTAATGGAACGTATTGTAGTAAGCATTTTCTGCAGTGGTTTGCAGTCCTCACTGTCAGGCATGCAGAGCTGCTTTTCCAGCTCCCTGAGAAGTGGAATCCTTCCTGCTAAAGGAAGTGGAGCCCAGCAAATGTTTTCTGCAGTGTGGATTTACATTTACTAAGAGATGGAGAACCGACATTTTAATAACTGGTATTTGTAGTTATTACTGTCTTAACACACAAGCCAAACCAATCTCTGTGCTGTTGCTGAGGGCTAGTTATAAAGAGGAAGATTCAAGAGGATAGGGCAAAATCATGGTCTTATCATCATCCCATTCTATTTAGCTGTAGTAAGAGGATGGAAGAGAAGCATTGCTTATTCTAGTGTTGAGAAATGCTTCAAAATCATGCTCTCACAGAAACTGAACTTATTGAATGGGATCTGTGATCTTACAGGAAACCTTAGATAGTAGTGGAGTCTTTAGAGCTTTTCTCTGGGACTTTGTCCCTAGCTGTAATGGTTCTTTGGGTTTCTTCTGCCCAATGACCCTAGTCCTGAGGTTGAGTAGAAAAGCTGGCAACTTTTTCAGACTCTCCCTGCTCAAACAAGGGAAAGGCATGTGAGGTTTGCTTACACCTGTCGTGGTTTAAGCCCAGCTGGCAACCCAGAACCACATTTCTCGAGAATGACTTTTACTGAGAAGTCTCACTGTGACTGTATGGGTCCTTATGTGAAAGAAACTCAGAACTGACCTTGCTTTTCTTCCCTGTAGTGATCTTTGCTTTCCTTGGATCAGTGGTATTGCTTTCATTCTTCTCCTGTGCAGCATAGGTTGGAAAGGACCTTAAGATGATCAAGTTCCAACCTGCCTGCCATGGGAGGGACACCTTACCCTACACCATGTCACTCAAGGCTCTGTCCAACCTGGCCTTGAACACCACCAGGGATGGAGCATTCACAGCTTCCTTGGACAAACCCATTCCAGTGCTTCACCACCCTTAGAGTAAAGAACTTCTCCCTTATATCCAATCTAAACTTCCCGTGTGTAAGTTTAAGCCCATTACCCCTTGTCCTGTCACTACAGTCCCTAATGAAGAGTCCCTCCTCGGCATCCTTGTAGGCCCCCTTCAGATACTGGAAGGCTGCTGTGAGGTCTCCACGCAGCCTTCTCTTCTCCAGGATGAACAGCCCCAACTTTCTCAGCCTGTCTTCATACAGGAGGTGCTCCAGTCCCCTGATCATCCTCGTGGCTTCCTCTGGACTTGTTCCAACAGTTCCATGTCCTTTTTATGTTGAAGACACCAGAACTGCACACAGTACTCCAAGTACTGTGCATGTACAAGCATGGATCTTCCCTTGCAGCTGTCCTCTTGGCTCCCATGTTTTTCAACTTCATATTTCTTTGAGGGGACAGAAACCTTAGTAATAACATCAAAACTAATTGAAAGAGCTCATTCATATGCCTTGCTGTCACAGCAGGACTTTGATGCTCTTTCTTTGTGATACATATTTTCATTTATAAATGGAATTTTATTACATACTTGTATTACTTATATATGACTGCATATTGTATAATATGGAAATAATTTATGCAAGGGAAGCATCTTTCTAATTATAGCTTGAAACTAAGTATTTGTGAGTTCTGGCTAATACAAATTTTCACCCATTTTGGTCTTTTATTAGCTGCGTGTTTTCTTAGAGCTTGGTGGAAGTTACAAGGTGTCTGCAGCCGAGAACTTGCCTTTGGTTAAAGGCACTGTGAGGGTAGCACTGGGTCCCTTCACCGAGACTTTCCAGTAGAAAGAATTACATGATAAATCCTTTTTGTGTAGGTCCTGTCCACAGAAAGAAATTACTGACATGTGAATGCCTTAAGAGTGGAATTGGAAATAGAGATTGCAGATGAGTAAAACTGGTGAACAGCTTTGTTTCCTATTGAATTATCAGCTGATATTGGAAGTATTTTAACTCTGTGCTGAATAGCTGCACAATACCATGTTCACTTGGTTATTTAAGTATATTGCAGGAGCAAGAGGAAAGCTGACTTTTTAAGTGCGTGGTGACTCACCTTTGGCTTTGCAGGTAGAGCACAGAACCACATCACGTACTCTTTAGCTGAAGAAATTTTGAAGATGGGCTTTTTCTGACACTTGATATTGCTCTCCTACAGCAGTGGTGCATGGGGTTGGAAACTGTAAGGCCTGGAGGAGTTGAGCAAGTAAAGTGTAATCAGATCTTAGCAGGGTGTGTTGGCTTGGGTATCTTCTGTGAAAATCCAGTTACTGTGTGTTGCATCAGTGGGGAAAGATGTAAATCTTGAACTGTTGTTGTGAGTACATGAGCTGTTTTCATTCAGAGTCCTTGCTGGGTCTGGCAGGCCTTTTTATTCCATCCTTTCTAGTTGGGAGTCCAGAAATGGTTCTGCCTGAGCATGGAGCTGTTCTTGTGCCTGCCATTTGGTGGCCAGATACCACAGCTAACTGGGCTGGCTGCGGACCCCAGCTGTCTTAGGGGTGTATCCATAGAATCATAGAACAGTCAGGGTTGGAATGGACCTTAAGATCATCCAGTTCCAACCCTCCTGCCATGGGCAGGGACACCTCACACTAAACCATGTAACCCAAGGCTCTGTCCAACCTGGCCTTGAACATTGCCGGGGATGGAGCATTCACAACTTCCTTGGGCAACCCATTCCAGTGCCTCACCACCCTTACAGTAAAGAATTTCTTCCTT
>JBCJKH010069260.1:0-18061 GCA_039877255.1 Loriculus beryllinus | reverse complement strand
CAACCCATTCCAGTGCCTCACCACCCTCACAGTAAAGAACTTCCTCCTTATATCCAATCTAAACTTCCCCTGTTTAAGTTTTAACCCATTACCCCTTGTCCTATCACTGCAGTCCCTAATGAAGAGTCCCTCCTCGGCATCCTTGTAGGCCCCCTTCAGACACTGGAAGGCTGCTGTGAGGTCTCCGCGCAGTCTTCTCTTCTCCAGGCTGACCAGCCCCAACTTTCTCAGCCTGTCTTCGTATCTTAGGGGTACTGGAGAAAAAGGTAGATCCTTTTCTCACTGAGCTGTGTCTCAGATGGAGATTGTGTTTTGCGTGGTTTCCCTAGAAGAGAAATAAATTTCTCAAGTTCCTGTTACTATTTTTCTTCTCTTTCCTAGGATATGATGGAGCTCCTAGAGGAAGATCTTACCTGTCCCATTTGCTGTAGCCTGTTTGATGATCCTCGTGTCCTGCCCTGTTCCCACAATTTCTGCAGAAAGTGCCTGGAAGGAATTCTTGATGGAAACGTGCGGAATGTGCTTTGGAGGCCGTCCCCTTTCAAGTGCCCCACGTGCAGGAAGGAAACTCCTGTTACTGGCGTCAACAGTTTGCAAGTCAACTACTCCCTGAAAGGTATCGTGGAGAAGTACAACAAAATCAAGGTAACTCCGAAAATGCCTGTGTGCAAAGTGCACAGCGGGCAACCCCTTAACATTTTCTGCCGGACAGACATGCAGCTGATCTGTGGGGTTTGTGCCACCCGTGGTGACCATACAAAGCATGTTTTCTGTTCTATTGAGGAAGCTTATTCCCAGGAGAAGCGGGCCTTTGAAACCCTTTTTCAGGGCTTTGAAACGTGGCGCTGTGGAGATGCCCTCTCGCGGCTGGATACCTTAGAAACCAGTAAGAGGAAAGCTCTGCAGATGCTGACCAAAGATTCTGACAAAGTGAAGGAGTTCTTTGAGAAGCTGCAGCACACGCTGGAGCAGAAGCGCAATGAGATCCTCTCTGACTTTGAGACCATGAAGCTTGCAGTGATGCAGGCCTATGACCCAGAAATCAATAAACTGAACACCATTCTGCAGGAGCAGCGGATGGCTTTTAACATTGCAGAGGCCTTCAAAGACGTGTCTGAACCCATTATATTTCTGCAGCAGATGCAGGAGTTCAGGGAAAAAATCAAGGTGCTTAAAGAAACTCCTTTACCTTGTTCCAGTGTGGACATCAGCCCTACAATGAAGAGCTTTGATACCAGCCAGTGGAATGGCATAAAGCTAGTTGATGTGGACAAACTTTCCTTGCCTCAGGAAAACAACACTCTTAAATTCAAGATTTCCTCAGTCTTTTCACGCAGATTTGTAGTGAATTCTCTTATTTGCTTGCTTATTCTTGCTGTCACCAGGATGTCCTTTGTGGAGTCAGTTGTTGACAGTCTCCAGTGCTGGAGATCTCAATTCTTTGCAATTAACTTGTCCTATTTGGCAGATACGGTGGAGATAGCAGATCACGCAGTCTTTTACTGGGAACAGATGACAGATGGAGCTTCACTTCTGAGAGAAAAGTGTAAAAACTATACATTGGTTGTACTGGATAATGTTGCACAGTTTGTGTGCAAGTATAAACTGTTGTGAAGCCCATGCAGGAATAGGAGAAGTAAGAGAGATCTGGTGAGGAAAACATAGAACTTCTTAAATTGATTGGGCTTTTAAGGCTTCCAGTGGAAACATTCCAAGATTCAAAATGTTTCCAAAACATTCATACAATTCACATAGTTTAAATGCTGATTAACTGGAAGATGAAATGAAGCTTTGAAAAACACATTGTTTTGGATTCTTCTTTGAGTGGCGACGATGGGAATATTATTTGCTGGAAATCATTCTTCTTACCAAAATATAGGGTGAAACTGTGTATGTAGTTTAATGTTAATTGTAGAATAAGGTAAAAAGTGTCACTTCCTCAGAGGTCATAGTTAAAAACATTTACTGTTTTTTCCTAAATGGGAGGTAGCTGGCAAAGAGGAAGACTAGTTGTGGCTGAGAAGAGCATTGTATTGTGGCTGGCTGAGGACTGCCCTGCCACTGCAAACTACAGTGTGCATCCTTCACATTCTGGAACCACTTTCTACCTGAGGATGTTGCTTCTCGCTAGAACAGACACCTGTATTTTTTTGTATAACCAGATGTTGTGATTATCCTGTGCATTCAGATTACTGTAGGTTGTTGTTTACATGTTCTATACAAAAAATATATCTTCAGGACAAGCATAAACTCTAGGGTAAAGAGAAATCAATTGAGGTTTTTAAGAGCAAGCTACAAGGTAGTATGTACTCTGCAGGTAGTACATACTCTGCAGTCTACTTTTCCAGCATCAAATTGCAGGGATAACTGAGCTGTCTTACTAAATCCATGTTTCTCTGAAGCCACACTTTCTTGACAGTGGCCTTAATGTGTTGAGTTTAGTGCAGGGAAAGGCATGCCTGGGTCAGCTGCAGGAAGGCAGCTTGCACTCTAGCCCTGCAAAGGTGGCAGGTAGAGCAGTTTCCCTCTTGTCCCTCTCTGACTCCTGATCGTCATTCCAAAAGCCAGGAGAAATGATGGGATGATTCCTTGGAATAGAGTGCATAAAGTGACAGGAAGTATGGATGTTGTTAGTGCTTTAGCATTGGAACATACATAGGTTCTTCTAGTGTTACTGTATTTTTGGATACCTTGTTTCAGGAGTTAGTTAAATTTTCTGAGTGTATTGACTTGGCCGTGGGCAACAGTGGTCTAAAGTGCAAGCTTGAGTTCTTTGAAGTGCCCTTTGTTAAGAGCATACAATACTGAGATGTATTGCTTGAAGAGCATCTAACCTCTTTTTGCAGTTGTCCTGTGAACGCCAATATGTAGAATGAAACCACGTAGTTGACTTTTCTGGGAAACAAACATGAAGTGTGCCATACTTTGGGGATATTCATTAAGCCTCTCTCAAGGTTTAATAAGTTGTGACAGTCAATTCACTGTCTTCCAGTAGCCTTTGCAAGCTGTTCATTCCAAAAATGAAACATTAAATTCCAAGAATCAAAGTTTCCAAGCAACCAAACCCTGCAAACAAAACTATTGTACATGATATTTACATCTTTGTTGCCTGGGAATACTGTCGCTGCTCCACACCTCACTCCAAACACTTGGTAAAAGCACTGAATGGTTCTTGCAGCTGCAGATACGTTGCAGTTTAGGAAAGATCAAGTCACAGACACATAGATCAGAGGCTTACGATTTGTGAGTGGCTGAGATAGCAATGAGTAATCGAGAGGTGGTAGTTCTGAGTGTGGGAGGGGTGAGATTTGTAACCAGGGCTTCTACCTTGCAGCAATTCCCAGAGTCCAGGCTGGCACGGATGTTGAATGGTGATGACCAGGAATTTAAACTGGTGAATGGGGAGTTTTTTGTGGACAGAGATGGAACTTTGTTTAGTTACATCATGGACTTCTTGAGGACTCTCCAGGTCTCCTTACCAACTGATTTCTCAGACTATCAGAGGCTGCAGAGGGAAGCAGAATTCTATGGGCTCTACACTCTGGCTGACCTCCTGAGCCAGGAACACTTGCTGAAGCCAAGGCTGGAGATCTTGGAAGTGCGTTTTTCTCTCCAAGAGATGCAGGCCTTTTTCCGGATCTTTGGTTCCTGCAGTGCCACTGTTGAGACACTAGCTGAACAGATCACAGTGTTCATGGGGCAGCAGTCAGGACAGAGCTGGAATAGCCGTTTTCCTTCTCAGAAACCACTTGTTCCGCTTCCTTTGGAAAGACCTTCCCATCATGACATGGTTTTTCAGTGCGGTACTGATTACTCTGCTGGTGACCAGTTTGTGGCCAGGTACTCTCCCTTGTGTGACTTCTCATTACGGAGACATCTTAATGACTTCTAGCTCATAAAGTACATGCTACATGCTAGCAAAGATCATTTTAAGGTAGCTGTCGGACAGCTGTCTGAGAAAAAATAAGTTTTCTTCTTTCTGCTAGTTTAGTATTATCTTTTTCTAGTTCTGAAATACTCAAGTTTAATTTGTTACACAGATTTGCCTATTCTAAAATGCTGATCTTGATATTTGGGTTTGAGTTCTCCTGGGTCTTCCTCTCCCTCTGCCCTTTCTTCCTCATTCGCTCTCTCGGGCTTTAGAATTCCATGGCATCAGTGACCTTCTAGATGACTTAAAAAGCACAAGAGTAAAATCAAGCAAAACAAACAAAATAAATAAGGAATGAAGTACCGGGGAAGCCTAAAATCTCTACTAGCTCATGGTCCAAAAGACTTTCATATGGAAAAGAGGCAAAAGAGAACAGCTGAACACAGCTGAACACTCCAGTGGAACTAGGATACCAATGTGGGGGCTGAAAGCTTTTGTAGAACCTTTTACTAGGGGGAGGGAGAAGGGGCAGATTATTAATTCTGTGCTACACAGTGGCTTTTCTTTCAATTCAAGAGCCAGGTTTTGTTTTTATGAAGATTACTGTTTATCAGTGATTTTTGTGATGGCAGTATTGTATTCTAATGACAACTTATATTTTTTAAACAAGCTTTTGCTGGATGCCTCTACTGTATGGAGACACGTTTTTACTGTATAAGAAAACGTAGCTTAATTTGTCCTCTGTGGCTACTAGAACATCTGGAATTTTATGGAAATTTTATTGAAAATATTTCCAAAAGGGTTATTCTATCTGAGTATGTGAATCAACAAAGCAATCTTTTGATTTATAATAAAGTCTATATTCTAGCTTCCTTTAGCTAAGCAGGTAGAAGAAAAACTACTTTGCATTTGCAAAGCAACATACATTTATCTGCTAGACCTTAACTTTATAATGCATTACTCATTTTAATGGACTAACAACTGGTTGAGTAGGTTATGGCAACTTAAATAAGGGAAAATATTCTTGATTCTTTATTTCTTTAGACTTAGTAAAAATATTCCTCTGCAGAATCTTGAGTAATGAAACAAGTTGAGTTTGATTATGTTGCCTGCTGAATTTCTATCGACTTATTCTTCGTGGTGGCACATACTCTTTCACCTTTTTTGTGCTTTCTGTGATAATTTATTGTACTTGCCTCTGAACCTTGGAAGTTTCACCCTTGTCAACTTATGTATTTTGTAATAGTATTTTTACCTGACTTCTGTTCCTCACAATGTCTGGATAGATTCTTCAACTGTACTTTATATCAAGTAAAATAATTTGAGCAATGTGAAAATGATTTTCATACTTGTTACCACAACACCTGCTGTACAAGGCAACTTTGCAATAAATGTCACTGTTTGTAGACAGATCCTGTGTAATGAAAGGTGGTGCTCTTGGGGTGAATGTGACTTCACTGTCCTTTCCGTCATCTACCTTTACCTGAAAAACTGTTGTGGCATGATGTAGAGTGTTACATAAATGAAAAGAGGTGGAGGTCAGTCACAGCTATTCCTTAGGTAGGTAAGTTTTGGGGTGGAGGTGAAAGAAAAGTTCTTCTTCCCCAACATGTAACTGGATGAGCGGGGAATTACTGTTCTGATAATGAGGGGAAGAGTTAACTTGTCCTTAAAGGAGGTAAAAAATACATGGAACCTTGGTTGCCTTAAACCCGTGCAACTGTGCTGACCTGCACCGTCTGAGGCCTGGCTTGTTTTTGAAAAACAATCTATTCCATCCTTCAGGAAGTCACTGAAGTGTGTTGTAACTGATTTTTTTTTTCCTTATTTTAGGTATGTTTCCATAAAGCCAGATAATAGAAAGCTGATTAATGGTACAAACGTGCTAGGCCTGCTACTTGACACTTTACTCAGAGATGGATTTCGCCTCATAAGCACCAGGACAGTCTCCGGTGAAGACAAAGTGGAATGCTTCAGTTTTGAAAGGGTGAAGAGGCCGGCAGGCCTTGCCCTCACACTGACAAACACTCCAGAGAGCTCTGGGGTGACACAGGCAAAGAGAAGCCAAGTGCAGAAAGGGAAATAAAGGCTTTTCATCTGCTGGAGGTGGAAGAGGGGTGTGTCAGTGCTAATGGCCTTTTTCTGACTTGTTTCAAACTGCAACTATTGAGGGAAGGAACAAACAAACAAGCTGGTTTTTTTCTAGCATTCGGAAGGAAAAAATTGCTTTCCTGGTTTTTACTACTCCACCCTCGTCAACTCTAAATAAAAGAACCACAGATTCAATACGGGTTTTGTGGACCAGATTCCAGCGTTTTCAAAGGTTGTTTTTGTTTTTCTCACTGGCTAAAATTCATATTAGGACTCGCAAAAAATCAGCTGTTCCTGCTAGAAAATCGTTTCTGTGTCCTGTGCTAATCTGCAAGTAGATTTTAAATACGTGGTACTACAGATGGACACAACTGTCATCCCAACAGTTTGGAGAAGTGGCTGGAGGAGGAATGCAAACCTCAATGACTGAATATTGCTTCTGCTTTCAGGAGATGCACATACACTTAACTCTCTTGCAGTTAGCAGAAAGCAACGTAAGGGGAACACCCCAGGTTGTATTGCTGGGTGGCTACAGGCATGAGAAAGTGGCTCTGTGAAGCCACAAGTAGTGAGTCATGAAAAAACATGTTACTACTGTCTTTTGCAGAATACTCCTCTGTCCTCTCCTCCCACTCCAAAGGCATTAAACTGCTCTTTAGTGCTGAGAATGAAATGATAAAGGTCTTTGTGAACAAAGGGTCAGTTGATTCCTGGAGCTATACGAGAATTTTAGAGCTATGAAAAGAATGAAAATGCGATAAACAGTCCTTCAGATGGGAGAGTTTCTACAATTTTAAGCATAGTACAAAGGATTAAGAAACTTGTCAAGTGCAAAACATATTTAGGAGTAAGGCTTGGCAGAAGTGGCTTTAAAAGCCTTGTGAATATTAGCCCTGTACAATGCTTTGTAAAGATGCCAAAATTAGCTCAAGTACCAGGGGAGGTAAGTTAATGAGGCCTTAGAAATCAAAAATCTTTTGTCCTCCCTTCAAGACAGGGCAAGAAGACAGCAATAACTTCAAGGGTTCATTATTTGAATCTGGCTTTTGATGTTGATAAAACACCATCTTCCCAAAGTTACAAACAGCCAAGTAGTTTGTTTGGGATGTTTCGGCTGACTAATAAGATCTGGCTTTTCATTAGCTTCAAAGTGTGAATGTGTAACTTTATTTGCAGCACTTAAAAATGGGGTGGGTGGTGGAAATCACCTGTTTCTTGCCCTTAGGAGTTTCCATGAATTGGATTTTTCCAGGCTGGTGGTGCCGCTATCAGGCAGCTCTTTTCTTTCGCAGTGCATTTTAGCTTAACACAAGTTCAGAAGTTCAGTGGCAACAATGAGGTCCTCTTTCTCCAGAGCCTTCTGGGTTGAGATTAACGTGATTATGGGACTACAGCTCTTAAACTGCTTACAAGTTTTATAATGTAATAAATGTTGAGGAACATTAGAGTGGATGCTTTCAGTTCAAATGAGATTTTTTTTGTCAATAACGTCAATATGTTCATCTTGATACATTTTTTACTGTGAGAACCATCATTTACTGGAACAACCTCTCCAGGGATGTGATGGAATCCCCATTGCAGAAGATTTTCAAAATGTGTTTGGAGAGGATGTGACATGATCTCCCCTGGGCTCCCTTTCCCACCAAAGGTTGGATAGATGACCATTTCAGGTCTCTCCCAGCCCAGTCTGTTCTGTGAAGACCTGTGAAGGTCTGTGTCACAAAGCCTATTGTGGTGGCCTTTGAAAGGTCAGTTTGCTGAGGGCAGCGTTTGGGTGACACAGCAGACAAGCTGTATGGGGTGACTGTCCTGACAGGTTGCTGTACTACAAAGACAACGCTAAGTTTTCCAAGCTCATTTTGAGGTCCATGTACTGAATTTCCAGGAAAGTCTCCATTCAGTAAAGGAATAAAATTCATTTATTGAGATAAAACTGAAACGAGTAATGACAAGTATTGAAGGGGTGAGTGACTGAATATTGCTGGTGAAGAAACTTACCAACAATAGCAAGAAGCACAAGACAAAAAAGACAGTTTTCTAGCTAGAAAGGCAAAAAAAAAAAAAAAAAAAGGATTTGAAGCTGTGTTTAAACACCACACCTTCAGTAACTGCTGATAGCAGCAGTGTCAACTGAGAGTAGTATCAGAACACCTGGTAGTGACAAATTAGGCTACTTCACCAACCACAGAAATAGTGAGTTGATTTTTCTGCTGCAGCAGCCACTTTGAAAACTGAAGTTTGGATTACTTCTTTCGAAATAAATTGAAAGAAAATTGGAAATATTTCAATTTTAAAAAGCCCTGGAGTTTTACACTGTGCCATCACTGATGCTCCATGGCTTTGGCAAAGTGACTATTTGGAACAACCATTTCAGGAGCAGCTTGTGGTGGGCTAGTGCTGAACACTCCCTGGTTCCCCTCGTGGGCTAATTTTTATTCAGCACAAATATCATCCTACGAATGTAGTATTTTGGCTCCGGAAAAATGTACCTTCTTCGAAGGAAAGCACATTCCTGGGTTTCTTTATATAGGAAGTGGAAGCAGCACTGGTAGACCTACAGGTGGCGTAGCTTCAAGCTGCAACTAAATGGCAGTAATCACAGAAGGGGTGAAAGTATGCTCATTTGCAGACAAATGAATATGAAAATAGCACCAATTTACTATGAGGATCCTCAGCTGGCCTGGCTAGCTGCTGCCCTCCACCTTGTAAGACTGGTTGCTGAACCAGGATGGCAATTTTTTCTGTGCCTTCTTTGGAGTGTTATACAGCATATCCTGCAGGCACTGGGGAAGTTACATAGAAGAAAGAGTAACTAATAGCTCTAGTAACTCAAAACGGGATCTCTACAGTGTGGGAAGTTCATTGTAGGTGGCTTAGCCATGCTTTTACATGTGACACAACAAGGAGCTCTGATTGCTCACATCTCGGTGTATATTAAATAGCAATGGGATTTTGAAACATTTATACATTTTTTTCCAATGAGGTTGGAATTTGGGATCTCTGACATGATTCAAGTCATTGCCAATTTTATCAAGTGAATTCCTTTTTTCCTGGGAAGGTGCAAGATTTGCTGATTTCAGTAAACTTACTGCTGTGTTTGCCTTTTTATTTTTCCTTGGATCCAGCAAAGATGTGCAAACTGTTCTGCTCCCTGAGATGCTGTAGTGCAGGAGGTCAGTCCTGTCGCTCACTTACAGCAAGCAGTGAGTCCTCTTCTGCTTTTTAGCACACAAGGGGCCTGCCAGAGCAGTGAGATCACTAGGAAAGCAAACTCAACAGTAAGGTAACACTGTCCCTCTGTTCTACACGGACTGCACGTTTATGTGGCAGAAAATAGATCATCAAAAAAGAGCTGACAGTTTGCTGGATTTGCAAGAGCAGGTGATTCAGAAAGACACCACTTCATTTGTCTTATATTTTTTATTTTAATCACTTTTCTCTCATTTACAGTTGGATTTCATCCTGTGTTTCTATATTCAAGGCTGCCAAGGGCTTTATCAATAGTCTCATGGTGCCTATTGGACATCCCAACAGGATAAAGACATGGCACTTTTTCCATCCCCCTGTTCTTTTGCTTCCTTTCATAGTGATTGGTTACATTTTTGTGTTTTTCAGTAACTTTCTGACTGCTTCTTCACACCCCAGGAAGTTCTCCCATGTTCTTCTCTCTTTGGGGGCCACATCATTTATTCACTACTTGAATTATACAGTAATCTGCTGATACCAGGAAGGAGTCTGACATGAAATACCTCCATGTTCCTTGGGTATTGATTTCAATGTTGATTCATGAGGGGCTTTATTCTTTTTGGAAGTGCAGTCTCTGCATTCTCTATAGATTCTGTACTCAGTGCTCATAAGATTGTGTAATTGATTCAGAATAGATGTTTAAATGAAGCTATTGGCAATTGACAGTACATTTAGACTAAAAAAAGACTGTTCTCTTAATGCTGACCATAGTACTGGGATTTTTCCCCTTTACTAAATGATTTCAAATATTTTTCACATCCCTGCATAGTTGAACCTCATGGAAACAACAAGACTCCACACTAAGGTGCAGTATATGAGGAACTAATAGTCACAGGGCAAAAAAATGATGCTGGAGTAACTGCATCCTGTCCTGCTTCAACAGACTAGCGAACAAGGGTGGTGACTTCTGTTCTGACTTCAAAGAAACTTCTCCACATTAGGCTGTTACCACTTTTTACCTGTTTAGGTTGGTTCCCAGTTCTCCAGTGCACAAAAATAACTCCTTTAGTCTGAGCTGAGCAAGGCTGATGTGCTTGTGTCTCTCTTTGGAGGGGGCGAGTTGAAGGTATATCAACACACAATCTAGGTGAGGCTATGTTTTGATTTGCAGTTGAACTCACTGCCAGGAAGCCACCAAAGTGGAACAGAATTCCTGTTGGACATTACAACAGTGTTCAGAGCTTTGATTTTTTTATTTTTTTTTTTAATTTAATTTGTTCTCATATTGCTGGAAAGTGTTATTGAATATTCATTGGGAAACAAGCTGGGAGCTATCCAAGATGGGGAGGGAAACTCATTGCCTCTTACTCCTTCCCTCTGATTTGTGCTGAACCATTGCCAGGCCTTAGCTTTACAAGGTTTATTTTTATCAGTTTTCAACAATAAACAGTGGGAGGATCTACAATAAAAGATTTACAGTGCATCATGAGGAAATACAACTCCTTACCAAACATTATATTGATCTATTCCCAGATGCTACTGAAAGAGCATATGAAATCCCAAAATGAAGTCAAGTGATGGAGAACTTCCTTTCTCTAGTGACAGATGCATATAACTGTTATGTCTTAGGAAAACAATAAAAGGGAAGGGAGTGACTCTGTTTCTCTGACCATTATCTTCAACAGCCCAGTTAAATCTGTCAACTCAGTGTAATCCACATAAATGAAGAATTTGGGAATCAAGAGAACTGTTAGTGCGTCTGAAGAGACCCATTCTTTGAAGCTGCCTCTCCTGCTGCAGTCAGGCCATAATTAGTCACAGAAGGCCTTGTTGTGACTAGTAAATGGATGGACCAACAATGATTTGAATAGTCTGGAACCGGCTGGAGATATGCCTGGAGCCCTGAATACTCTCAAATGGGTGGGTGGGATGTAAATCACTAGTCATCATATAAAACACAAATAAATCTGACTTCTATTAAAAAAAAAGGGCATGTCCATTTTCTAGACCATCGTGTAGCTTCTGCTGAAATAACCCCTGAAGTGTGATCTGATGTGTAAATTTTTCCAAGAGTCCTTCCTCCAGTTCTGCCCCACTTCCATTCTAACACAACAGTTCAATAATTGGTGGCTTCTTTCTGGTCAGAAGGATGATGAATGTAGCCCTAAAGGCTGGAAACACTAATGTGTGCAAGTCTGCTGTAGAGAATGTAGCTAAGGCTTTGCTCTCTAAGCAAGTTTCTGCTACACCAGTCAGCTGAGTGCTGGCTGAAACTATGGAGAATTAAATGTTGCAACATTGTTCCATCCTGATTCTCCATTGGAAAAAAAGGGAATAGATTGGAAACATCCAGTCTGGTGTTTTACTAGTACTTCGGAGATGGGAACTCAGGCTTCTCTGAATTTCAAAGGCAGTTTGTAGCTTTCATTGAGAGCCCTCTGAAAACTCTATGTTTTTCGGTTTTGTTCCCCAGTGATAACTAAACTGAGTAATAAAATAATTGCGGACATACCATTTCATTTACAGTGTTGTATTCAACAATAAATGGAAGGCGTGCTGATCCGTCTATCCTTTAATCTTTGTGTCTTTATACTGCGTTTTCAGCTTGCTCCTTAGCCAGGTCACTAATGGGATAGAGAAAGAGGCTATGTGATAAGGGCAGGCAGAGATCCATGGAAGGCAGCAAGTTCACTTCTTGCCCATCAAAGAGAGTGGGTTAAGGAATAAAATTTGGCTGGATGGAATCACTGCCTTTGTGGGACCAAAGAGACACAACTTATTGTATTGAAGGGAGGATAGTTAACAGAGCTGTCAGAAATTTCAGCGCCACCAGACAAGGAAAAGCAGATCTTATGAGGATGAATGAATGGGTGGGAGATAGCTGCTAAAGGAACATGGAAAAGGCACAGAATGACTTAGATGGGAGACTTAAACATTCGTGAGATTACAGGGATGTTTTATTTTTTCCCTAATGTGATAAGTAGTGGATCTGCAGAACATCTTATGTCAATAGTTTGCATACCTGAAGAACAGAATTTTTGTCTTGGATGTCATTTCTGCATCTGTGCTGTGAAATGAAACATTGCAGGATCTGGACATAAGATGGGTTAATTATGTTGGTACCTCATATCTAGGAACAGAAGCTGAGCTTTTGGTGGCCAAACAGACAAAGCCTGCAGAGCAGAACAAAAGCATTGCTTTGGTAGCACTGGGGTTATAAGCCTCCTGGATACATCCATCCCATTGGTGGCCTTTGTTTCAATTTCAGGTGCAATAGGGTGAGCTGTAACTCTATTTGTAAGTTCTTAATTTTCCATGAACTGGTAATCTACCTGGAGCAGACTGGTTTACATTTTTTTTCCCTATTTGGAAATCAATCCTTAAGCCATGTAATTTTCCTTTGCTACCTATAATTGTTCAAAAGATTGTCTTCTGAAGATGGTTCAGTAAACTGTGCATCCCTGCAACACACTAATGGCTTAACGATTACTATGGCTGTGCCAAGCATGTAAATGACAACCTGTTCACTAGTGTTCATACACAGTCCTGAAATCTCTACGGATACATATGGAAAAGGATGGACAAAAGGTTATCTTTTTGCTAGGCTCATCTTTCATTTCAGAGATTCTCTGCAGAACATGGCTGGAAAAACAGTCACAGGGAGACTTGTGTGACTGCTCTGTTTTCTGTAGGTTGCCGTTTACAGGAGTTGTGCTGTAGCAATCTCTTGTGCTTCCCTTTTGAAAGCCTGACCTAGCTCTCACTGAACTTCTGAGGTAGGTTTTGAATGGAAAAGCTGAACATCACATGAAGCCCCACAAGGCTAGCAGAACATTAGTCTGCTACAGTTTTGATCATCTATATTCTGTGGACGGATCTAAACTTATTTCTTGTCTACACCCAGCACCAAGATACAGCCATGAGTGGAGGGTATAACAGTTCTTAGGAGATAGCACCCGGAGTGTTTAGGATATGAATATGTGGATTTCTGTTTTTCTAAAATAAGTGGTGACAAGGACACAGGTCTTCTGAAGGCAATGACTCCTGCTACAAAGACCACACAGCTCCTTCAGGCTAGTCTATATCTCTGTGACAACAGGTGGGCACTATCCTGTTATAAAATCACTTCAGTGGTTGAAAGAAAAAGGCAGAACTTAAACATCCTGAATGTTCCAGCTCAAACAGCGAGACACTCTGCCTTGTTGATGAAAGAAGGAGGGGAACTGGTACACTCAAAAAAATTGTGTTTTTATCTCTTCCAAATCTTGTGCTGCTTTCCTGGAGGGCACATAGGTCAGTGTGGCTAGCAAGCTTGTGTGCTCTGTGATGCCAGTGCTTGGGAACTGGCATTTACTCTCCTGGGGACCTCAGAACAGTGTGCACAACCTTGACTATACAAACAGACTGCAAAGCTGCTTCTAATTCAAAAACCCATAAAGAAGTTGTTCTCAAAAAGATGGCTCTGGAAATGTTGCTGTTGCCATAAATGGCCTTTACTGCACCACATCTAAATTCCTTCCTAGATGCCTGTGGCAAATATTGCCATTTGAAGTCAGTATTTGCAATACTGATTAATAATATCCTATGTGAAACCCTCATTTTCAGAGTGTAGCTCTTTCTGTAGTAGCGATAAAACATCTTTTTGCATTAGGTGGCAATTTTTGCTGCTATTGGAGGCAGCTTTCCTTCCAGAGAAGGTAGCCCTGAGACAATGTTCTAGTCCAACATTATTCAGTAATGGTTTTGTTACTTGGTAAAACTGTCCTGCCAGATAGATCTTTGAAGGCTTTATACTCCCTGGATGCAAGTAGCAAGTCAGGAACTGCCTTGTGGTAAGAAAGAGAATGAAATGTGGGCACGGATGCTACTATGATAGCTGATGACATAGCAACTATGTTGTATAGGTAATGACTTCACCCTGAAAGCTGAAGCTGAAGGTCTAGATTGGCACCTTGAAAACACTTGGCATTTAAGAAATATTAATGAGAATCTAGAGATGCTGGAAAATGCAAGAACTACCCTAGTGTGAGCCACACTTGAGCTCTTTACTTAGCTGAAGAGAACCATACAGAAAAACTGTCAGTCCTCCTCTGGTTCTGACTGAACAGAGGAATATTTTCCATGGAACTTGTCCTACAGGATGCCAGAAACTTACCTCTCAGTGCCAGCAGAGTTTAATCAATACCAAAAGCTGGGCATCCATAGAGACCTATACCAGGGGTGATTCTGAGCATGATTTGACAGTGGGGTGCTGGATTGCTCTGTGTGCTTGCAGCTGAAGGGTCCAAAGCTGATTTGACCTTGTCAAAACTAATTTTGGTGTTACTGGTAATTTCTGCTGAGAGCTCCAAGAACTGCCCATGAGGGCATCACGGCTGCTGAGGGATCCAAAAACTGCAGACCATGAAATAACCAAGGTAATTCAAACTCTGTATCATCAGACAGCCTGGTGTTCCCAGGTTTGAGCTATGCTTAATTTCAGAAGAATTTATGTATGGGAAAATCAGAATCTGTTTTGAAAATGTTCTGTTCCTTGTCACCCTCTAATCAAGGTCTAGCCATGTTAGGAGGCTTGCTGACAGCCTAGGGCAAGAAATGGGGAACAGCAAAAGTGTTCTGGTCTTTCTCAGTGTTTCTACTCAGGCAAAGTAGAACTAGAGGCCAAGTGCCAGTATCACCTAGGACACCTTGAAGCAAGACATTTTGCTTGCTCAGCATTCTTACAAGATTCGGCTTATCAAGTCAAATAAAACGTATCTTATGCAGATGGTCTTTAATGACACCACTACATGACACAGTAAGTGTCTGAATGCTGGGGAGGTCATGCTCATTCATGGGGTATGTCTTAACAGAGAATTAATTTGTCTGAGGTTATAGTAGCTTATCCAAGGAACAAATAACAGAAATGATACAATTTCTAAAACTAAACCCAATCTTAACAGCTATTTAAGTGTTAATGTAAGTATAAGTTATTAAAAAATTAAAACTACCTGGTATATCACTGGCTAATGAAAAGCTCTATCTGTAGCCACCAGCTGTCTGAAGAACATGGGGATGGCAGAACTGACACTGCTCTTGCACAGACACACAATTACTGCTTTCTCAGGTGCTGCTGAACATCTTTCTCCCATGTGAGTATCAGATGCAAAGGTCCCAATGGCTGCATGCAGTACCTCTGTGCCAACACACAAACAGATGTGGAGAAAAATTCCAAGTATTCTCAAAGATACTAAAATTCAGGAGGTTTTTTGTTTTTGTCTATATAGTACCAAGAAGAGGATGAAAGAAATTGGCAAAGGTAAAGAAACTCAATACAAATTATTTGGTTTTAAGATAGAGGGTGACAAAGAAACTCCTATCCCAAGGACATGCTTTATGGGAAAAGAGAGTAGTTTCACCAGGCCCAGATGTCTCAGAAGAGCTATTTTTACAAGAACTCTAAAATAAATACGAAAAAATAAAGATAAAGAATTGGTCAATTACCATTAAATAATATCCACTGCCTGGACAACTGTTCATAGCTAAAGAGAAAAAGATGCAGTTGCAGAGGAAACTGAGATACTTTTACAGCATAAGGTAGTGCCTTTCTCAGGCTACTTACTTTATGCCTGCGTAAGCGTAAAATAATGGGATCACAACATCACAGCTCTGCAAGTAACTCATATGTTCTATGCTACTAGAATTGCTTGAACTAAATTAGATACCCCAAGAACCAGGAGGAAGTCCAACAGTTTAATCCTGATTTGGAAATGGACTAAGTAACCACTCCTCAGAGGAGGAAAAATGTCACATCTCTTATCAGAGTAAGATATTTGAATCTTCTTCAACCTAGAATAGCTTTTTACCAATGCCACTAATTTGAGGGGATTATAAACCCTCCTGTCAAAAAGACCCCACCAATCCAAACCCTCGGAAAGCATCTTCACAGAAAAAAAACAGCTTGTGGGTAGATTGAAGGAGGGAAGAGGTAAGTAAATCCCCTTGCTGGTTGCTGAACAGCCATGAAGTCTTTCAACGCTGCTTGCTGCTCCCTGCTTTCCCTCTTCAGCAGCATTAGAGAAAGTAGAAATATAAAGCAGTTTAAAGCCACCTTTATTGGTGCTTTCTTTAGCAATAAACCCCAGAACTTTGGCATAACAGAGGTCTGTGATGCAATTCACAAATATTCAGTTATCTGTGTTCATCTACTGGAAACATAAGGTGCTCTTTTAGTGAGCTTTAATGGGTACTTACATTTATTGTATGCTCATTTTACTGTTACTTCAGGAAACATCTTAGGAAAGCAATATTGAACTTGCAAGGAACTGCACAGTTAGTCCAATAAAAGCAAATTCTGCTACCCTTTGAAATCCTACCTGCAGCTTGCTTTCATCTGCTAATGGTAATAGTTATCACTGCCAACAACCTTTGAACAAGGCCATTTTGTGACTTCTTTTTTTTGCACATATCCTTGATTTAACAAGAAAGATGAGGAACATCTGTGGATAACATCTACTGGATTTGGAAGTAACAAAACTACTTTTTTGGAAGAAAAACTTGTATTCCTTCAGGCTTCTGAAACCAAGCTTTTCTATCCCCTCACCTTGAGACTGTTTCAGAGTTTCCTAAAGTCTTCTGATGGACTTTGGCAAGTCATGACAATTTTTAAGCAGCTCTTTGGTCTGTCCCTGTTTTTCTTACTCTCCTCAATGACAGCATGTATCCTTACACTCTGCAATTTCTGACAACTGTTCCAAAATATCTGATTAAAATCAATATTTTAATGTGTACTGAAGGGGAAGGGGAGAAAGAAAAAGAATCCTTGGGCACTTTGGTTTTTATAGAACCACAGAATGGTTTGGGTCAGAAGGGATCTGAAAGCTCACCCAGTTCTAACCCCCTGCCACAGGCAGAGACACCTTCCACTAGATCAGGTTGCTCCAAGCCCTTCCCAACCTGCCCTGGAACACCTCCAGGGATGGGGCAGTCACAGCTTTTCTGAGCAACCTGTCCCAGTGCCTCACCACTCTTAATGAAGTTTCTTCCTAGTATCTAATCTAAATCTACCCTGTTTCAATTTAAAGCCATTCCCCCTTGTCCTACATGTCCACTACATGCCCTTGTAAAAGGTACCTCTCCAGATTTCTTGTAGGCCCCTTTAGACACTGGAAGCTGCTATAAGGTGTCGCCAGAGCCTTCTCTTCTTCAAGCTGAACAAGCCCAACTATCTGAGCCTGTCTCAACAGCAGCAGTGCCTGACGTTGGTCTTCTGTGCTTTTCTCGACTACTGTTAGAGCTATGGATATTTAGCCACAAATTCAATTCTTCAAATAAAGATGAGATTTTATAACTTAGGCCATACCAAATGCAGAAAGAGATCATCTCTCCCTGTTTATCTTAGAGCAGAAGACCTGTGCCTTTAAGGTTCTAAGACAAAGTTCTCCCTGGAAAACTTTGTTAGGTCACCTATTTCACCACAAAAGTGTCTTTTAAGCATGTATACATCATCAGATTCTAGACAATAACTGCTTGCATACATTCATACCGTACCTACAGCATTCCATCACCACATGGACATGCAGTGACCATCGCAAGGCAGATTTTAGTTCCCCTTTACAAGCACAAAAAAAACCAAACCCAAACAAAAAAGCCAAAATAACTTATATCTGTCCTTCAGCAGGTCGAAGCAAGTCCAGCAGGTCAAATGAGGTGATCCTGCCCCTCTACTCTGCTCTCGTGAGACCTCACCTGGAGTATTGTGTGCAATTTTGTTGTCTTCAACATAAAAACGACATGGAATTGTTGGAACAAGTCCAGAGGAAGCCATGAGGATGATCAGGGGACTGGAGCATCTCCCATGTGAAGACAGGCTGAGAAAGTTGGGGCTGTTCAGCCTGGAGAAGAGAAGGCTGCGTGGAGACCTCATAGCAGCCT
>JBCJKH010069259.1:0-17060 GCA_039877255.1 Loriculus beryllinus | reverse complement strand
CCATCCCTGGCAGTGTTCAAGGCCAGGTTGGACACAGGGGCTTGGAGCAACCTGGTCTGGTGTGAGGTGTCCCTGCCCATGGCAGGGGTTGGAGCTGGATGAGCTTGAGTTCCTTTCCAACCCAAACCAGTCTGGGATTCTAGAGAACTTTTGCTGAACAAATTAACCCACTGTAAGAGGAAAGCCTAGGCTTTCAACACACAGTTATTGTTTGAGTAATACTGCAATCTTAATACTTCTTACAGTCGGTTTTAAAATCAAATTAAAACTTCCACAACAAAAACATTTCTTGAATTTAACCTGAAAAAAAAAAATAACAAAACACTGAAACACCCAAAACCCAAAAAATCCCCACAGAGCAATGAGCAAATGAAACATTTCAAGTGCTTCTGAATTTTAAAAGGGACAACAGCATCTGCCCAAGAAATGAGGGCAAGTAGGATATTTCCTAGTCCCTCATATGACAGCTGAGCTGTTCAGACTTGCAGCCTCAGCAGAAGATTAGCATTCCAGGAGGGTGGGGAGAATGCCCACAAAGAACCAACTAACATTTCAAACAGATTTACTGCTTGACAATGAGCCACATTCTGAAGTTGATTCTGCAAGTGCCCACACTGAGTGCTGTACAACACAGGCATCTCAGTTTTATGTTGCAGCAAAGAAATCAGCAGACTGCATCTGGAGTGCTGCATCCAGTCTGGGCTCCCTAGTACAAGATACAGACTTAAGAGAGTACCTGCAGCTCGAAGCCACAAAGATGATTAAGGGACTGGAGCATCTTAACCATAAGAGATGCTGGGATCTCCACAGCTGCGAAGTCTCGGGGCAGGGCTACACAGTGTGTATCTGGTAGAGATGCTTCCAATCCCCTGGCACTGTAAACCAGAATATCCTATAATTCCTCCTATTCCTGAGCAGATTTTTAATCAAGATTCACCTGATTCCACAACACAGTATCATTTTTACTATAAAATGCTGCTCCTTGAAGCACACTGATGAAATGTGATACTTGAGGAGCCAGTAGCACAAACGCCTTCAACCCAGCTATTTGCAATTTGAGTATTTCATATAGAATACATCTCCTTCACACGCTCTCAGCTTTAGTCACCAAACCAAACACCAGTTTTTCTACTCTGTTCTGCTACTCTACAACATCCAGTATTTTCCAGGTAGAAAAATCAAGAAGAAAAAATTTGCTAGTAATCTTCTGATTCTGTTGCCAACCAACTCATCTGTACTTCCTTCAGCAGTCTGTCAGGCTCTAAGAAATACTGCTTGATCTGCCTTGCCATCAGGATTTGGCATTTGACCAACTTTTGCAGAAGTCTTTTAGTACCTTAAGAAATTCTTCCTATAATCTTATTGATGACCATTTTGCCTGCTTAAATCAGACAAGACTGTCATCTTTCTAAGCCACAAAGGAAGGCAAGCACTTTGTCCACAACAGAGCTTCTTCACCACACCTTGTATTTTAAAGAGTTCTGTTTACTGGCTGCCTCAAATAAGTGATCCCATTGCAAGCAAGAGGCCATCACACTCATTTTTTAATGTAATTGTCACAATACATATCATATAGATATTATCAAGTGTCACACCATTTATTTGGTGACAAAAAACAAGGTCTAAGTGTTGAAACTATAAAGGGAATTCCTGTGTTTTGATTTATGTCAACATACTTGAACAAAACAGACTCTAGAAAAAAGACAACATTTAAAGAGTATTACTGTCCAAAGGAATTTCTATTAGAGCTAGCACATCCAGAAGTATAAAATTAGGCACAATTAATATTGGTCACAAATTTCATAGCGGTATTTTTAATTCTAAGGAATCCACTGTGGATATTCGTGCCACTTCACCGGAAATAAACTTACGTCCCAAAATAACAGGAGGGAAAATATACTCATCAGGAATACGAAGCCACCTCTTCAGATGGAAAATGAAGCACAGCCCCACTGACTTTAACATGAGGACTTGCATCCACTTTTTAAATGAGGTGCAAGACCAGGATCTCCAAGACGATGTCATTCTTTGTACCCACACTGATTTTAACTGAGATTCACTGCACGCGTCTCCTGTGCTAGATCCAGAGCAGAAAATTCTCCTCCTGCCACCCTTGTACCAATTTTACATGAGATCTGTTTAGAAAAGCAAACGGCTTGCAAGTGCCTGAGCCAAGTCAGGTTTCTGTCTCTGGGGGATGCAAAGGGTGAAGCAGCAGGTTTTAGAAGAACCATGAAGTTCATTCACTTTCTTATGGGAGAAATAATCCTTATTAATGCACATTACTGCAATAACTGTGTGCACTTCTTCTCTAGAATGCCAGGACATACTATAGTGGGGGAAATTATAAATCTTCAAGTCCAAAGGGTAGTGTTGTGCGGGTTTAAATTTTAATCTATTTAGGAAATAAATTGGAGTTTCATAGGCTTCTTGCTTCTATAGTTTACATTATTTTAAGTACTATGAATATGAAATAGCAGAAGCAGAAAAGCTCCACTAAAGTCACATTTTAGTTTAATAAGAATGGCATCTCTCATCTAAGCACTCTCCCAGAGGCAGAACACAGCATATTAAACTGTAACTAAAATAACCAGGCGCTATTTTGTTTATTAAGAAAACTTTATTTTTTCAGAAAAGCCTAAAGATTACAGGGAAGACTTATTTAACATCTACTTTTGGCAGATTAAAGAAAAAAAAAGTCATATTAAAGAGAATCTTCATAATAAATCATGACCATTTTACAGCTACGTATCAGGCCTATAACTGACACACAAGTATAAATCCCATTGGCAATTCAAAAGCCAAATTCATTGACCAGAATAATCTCCCCACTGGTAACAGTGAACTCCCTAGAGGAAAGGCTTATTCAAAATTTGGCTCTACAGCTGCTAAAGATCAAAGGTCATCTGGCATATATTGCTAGCACACATTGCATAGAGTCATAGAATAGTTTGGGTTGGAAGGGAGCTTCAAAGGTCATCGAGTCCAATCCCCTGCGATGAGCAGGAAATTCACTGCTTTCCAGTATGTTTTCGTTTTACTTCAGTCTCACCTTCTATTGTTTATGCAGAATTTAGTCAAATCATGTGCAACTCTGTGTTCTCTATTTAGTAGCAACTGTCTTATGGGAGAATGAGTAGTGGAGATGATGGGTCTTGACAGTATTCTGACTGTGTGAGACTGACTGTTATGCTTCCCGAAATGAGGAAGACAGCTCGAAGACAAAGACAAAACTGGAGCAGTAATGTGCTGACATGCAATTGCATCTTGGATGATGCAGCTGGTCTCTTTTTCACATGCCTTCAATTTAAAGCACTCATGCAGCTCATTACTGTAACAGACTGTCAACTAACCCCCAAGGTGAAGCATCACAGCCCGTATGTGCACTTAGGGCATGCATCTGAAGAGCCCAACGCTATCAGAAATTCCATGCCTTTAAGCATCAGACTACAGGGGCTTCCCTTTAGATGCCTGACTTGCAAAGTGGGGCCCAAAAGCTTTCTGCTTCGTACCCAGGCTCCCTGTACAGAAAGAACAGCAGCCACTGAACAGTTATGTCCCTTCTTTCACCTTCCCATGGTACAACCCGTACCAGAACACACCTGGTAAACCCATCTTCGCTGTACTTTCTAAGCTTGAGAGAGCATGAAGGAAACACTAAACCAAAAGCTCATCTGTATTGCTACCTCTGCTCAGCATTACCTCAAAGACTGCAAAAATCACATTCACCCATCTCTGTCGCACTACACACACTACATCCTTCCCCCCAAACACCCGCCAGTCTATGCATTTCACAAACAATGGCCCCCAAATGAGCTACACAGTTTAAACATAGAATCATAGAATAGTTAGGGTTTGAAAGGACCTTCAGATCATCCAGTTCCACCCTCCTGCCATAGGCAGGGACACCTCACACTAAACCACCCAAACTGAAAGGAGATGAAAGGCTGAAGGGAGATGAGAGAAACAGCAAATCCATCTCTGCTCCTCCAGAGAACTGCTGGAGGTTTCCATCTCATTTGAAGAGGCACAGAGGGAGCACTCACTTTAATTTGTGCAGCAGTCTAACACACACACCCAGAAAAGGGCTCCAGTTCAATGCCATGTTTTTATTTCATTTTATTTCATGTTCATTTGAACATGAAAATGTTCAAATATTTATCTCCCTCCTCGGGGAAGAGTCTATAAGATAACACAACTCAGGATACTCCTGTGCAGACCTCTATTTCGGATGCCAACATCCCATCTTCTTGTACAGGCTGAAGAACAGAACAAAGGTCCACTACTACATGAGCTGTGGAGCAGCTCATGACAAGATGTGTTTTGAAGTTAAATGCCTTCCCCAGTACCACAGCAGTCACTATTTGTACAAACAGCTATAGAGAAGCATCCTACAGATAAAATTCCACAAACTAAGCAAGAAAATATAGGTCCACTGAGATAACTCTTCCAAGTTCAAGATGCCAAATCATCCCTACTACATAAAGTGGTGGTAAAGCTTCTCATCAGAGTTACTCACACCTTTAACAAGGTGAAGAAAGCACTGAGAAAAAAGGTGAGGCATTTTTAAAACCTCAAACAGCTCTGGAAACTCTACATTCTAGATCTGCACATAAATTTCATTTTGCATTTCAGTAATACAGGCAAAAGGATTATGATATATTAGGCATCTCATCATTACTTGAAGCCATATTGTGATCAATCCCTGCAAGCTACAAAAGTAAACAGTGAAGTGGATTGCTTGACTGCTACCAAAACATCCGTAATACAAAATCCAACCAATATGCAAACACACCACAGGCATACTTCAAGTATCCTACACAATAAAATGGATTTTTTCCCCTCCACAACATATGTTGCGCTAATTGATATTCTGCATCCCACTTACTAAATACCACTCATCAGCATAGCCTTAAATTTAATCCAAGAACTAACCTCTGACTGTGAGAATCTTGCTGCAGGACTAGGACAGAGACAGAAACTCTATTTTTAGAGGTTTAGAAAATTCTCCCAACAGCAGTTGCCATGATGAGACAGTGTTCTCCAGTGCTGCCAGATGTGAAAACAAACTCCGTGCAGTAAATCACTGCTAATTCTAAGCGCAGACAGGAAAGCCCACTGCAAATTACTGCATTTTACAGATTAGCAAGTAAATGAACAAAATAAAAACAAAAATAGTTTCATAAGACTGCGCCTTCTGCATTCGTTCTGACACCTGTGAAGCGATTCTAACTCTGACTTATGCTAGAACAAGCATAACAAGATACAACAACAAAGAGTGATGTCTGTAAAGCCACATGTCCTATTTCACTGAGACTTAGTGATGAGCTGTGGTTGGTTGGCACAAAACCTGCACCCCATGCATGGAAAAAAGGATTTCAGGAGCAGGTTGTCCTTCAATTGTTTAGATAAGCATTTGTTAAGTGACATAGAACAACAGTAAAATAGAGCCAGGCCTGTAGAAAGCCTCTGGAAACCAAATTAGGAGCTGGTTAATCTCTCAGTTGGGGGGAGTTAATGGTTTAGTTTGTTGACACTGGGAGCTACTCTACACAGTGTTTAGAAGAGGCTCTGCTCTGGGCCTGAGCTTGGCTACCAGGCTTCCCCCCCCCCCATTAATATTGCACAACACAGAGATAAAAACAGCATCTGAGCCCTGGCCAACAAATATGAACCTGAAGTTCTGGATCCCAAGTTCATACAAACAAGGAACATTTGCATTCAAGCACAAGACACAGCCAGGCACCTTCTGGAGCTCAAAGGCCAACTTCACTACCAGTTTTTGACTGCTGGGTCACTCATATTTGAATCCAAACTGGAGCAGCCTCACAGCTCCTTTAATTTAAACTAGAGAACCAAAGCAGTTCATCCTTTTACAGGTTTTGAGAATCATCCAGCCAGTACATACACCTTTTCTGAGTCCCACAGAAGCTGTTACTGGATCAGCTTAAATTAAGCCACCATCATTAGGAACCGCCTCGGACTCCTCTGTAGCTTAGTACCTTCAGTTTTCAAAGCAGTTCCCTTTATCAGGGCCCAGTCTTGAAGATCGAAGTGGCATTGCATGTACACTGACATAGCATGCTCCTTTGATAAGCTCCTACGTAAAGAACATCAGCTTTACCAAGAAAATTCCTGTCTCTATTGCTTTACATTAGCTTCTGGACCTTGATAGGACATTGACAGCAACTTCTCCCCTAACTGAAAGCACAGTCTTAGCTATTCTCCATCTGCCACAACTCCATAGATGACATATCTCCACAGAAGAGGTATGGTTCACTTAATCATGTGTGGGACACAGTATTTCATCTATTGATTCTCCTCTTTTTACCTGTGATGGAGCAAGAACCTGAAGCCTCATCATTAAACATTAAAAGTGCAAAGAGTTGGAAGAAGCAGGCTGATCTTCTCTAGACAAGAATTGTTTTCTTCTTATCTGGGACTCAAACCATGACTTTTGTGCCTGCAGTGATTAATTTATAGACAATTTCTGGCACTGCCTTTTAGGTCAAGCCCAACTAAGGTTGTAAAAACCAGCATCACCAGAAGACACCTTTTACAACCCTCCTCAAAGCTCTTTCTATTGTTTTTAAAACCTAGTGTTGCTCCAATTCATGCACTACAGTTTGATTTAAATCCAACTCACGTTCCATCAAACGAATACCAAAGCACTGATGACAGACAGATGGAAGTGTTGAGATAATTTCCAGAGCTACACCAAGCACTCCCGGGGATGACCACTGAGGGGCAGAGAGATCCGTTCTCTTAAAGGGGAAAAAAGGAACGAACCTCTTGCAAGATTAATGATGCTTAGAAAAACAGGTACACTCTGCAGCTCGAGGTATTTCAGGGCAGTGTTAGCTGCATCTTTGAAAACAGCACACAAATCACGCACTGAGCATCCATGTCCTAGCAACTAATGCTAATGGCACAAACCAGCACTTTTCTGTTTGGATTGGCCTGTGACACAACATTCTGCTCACATAGCCCAAAGGGAACAAAAGAAAACCACATTTAAATTACCTGCTGCATCAAAGGTAATGCCTGATAAGCACATAAGCCCTTCCTGAGTTAGTTTCAGAAGAGATAAAACTCCTCATCACAAGAGCAGAACATAAAATTTACTCCTTAAGTTGTAAGCATGCTTTGCTTTCTTTCCTCTCCTGAAGGCAAACAAATTATGCACTGTCTTCCTCCAAGGATAGAAAGTTGGTTTATAACAGCAGAGCAATGTATTATTCCACACAGAGGCAGGTAGAGGGTGTTAGAGAAGGGACTGTTTTGTTACTACAGTACCCCAGGGATTTCGGGCTGTTTCCTGGATTCAAGACTCATTAAAGCCAGTGGGAATGCACAGACTTTAATAGCCTCTGAATGAGGCTCAACACTTCAGATTGCTATCACAAGAAGATACTACATCTCACTCTCTACAGTAAATTACCTTAGCACCGTTTAAACAGACTTGATCGAGAAATGATGGCTGCATTAGGTCACTTATCCATTTATTCTTCTCCATCATAAAGCAGCATATGTTGCAAGGAAGAATCCAGACAGAGAAGATTTTTGGAACCGCTGCACAGCACAACTTGAGCTTGGGTCTTCAGCAGTACAAGAGTTCCCTTCCTGCCTGCCTGCAGTACCTGCAATACCCAGGGAGACTACTTAATTGATTACCATGAGGCAACTTGAGACAATGCCATTGAAAGCATCTCATCTTGAAGATTAATCTCCACAGTGGTTAGCTCCCTCACTTCAATAGGAGAGGTTATATCTGTACTTTGCCTTGAAGAATGCAAAATTTACTTCTACAGTAATGCTTTGTATCTTAAGTCAACCAGTAGACAGCAATAACTGCAAGGATCTGAATAAACACCAATATTAGTTTTATGTTCATCAGTTGATCAATAAGTAAACAAAGCATAGAGGAAGTAACAAGAGCTCTTGTTTCCTTTACCCATATCAGGGACTAATATGTCAGCAAAAATTTGCATGATAGGGGGTTTTGTCAGTGTAACATTACTAAATAAATAAATAAACATACTGCTCTGCTGTTGAAATTTAATGCTTATTGGCCTGGAAATCTGATGTTTTCCTGATGTATTCCTATTTTCAGAATAGCATCCATAAGATCGAAGTACGTGCCATTACTGCAATAATGCTGAGACTCGCTTTTGTCCAGTCAAGCAACTGCAGCCCTTACACTCTGTTCTTCTATGCTAAAGCTTTCCACTATAGCGTGCTTTATTTCTTTATTTTCAAGACACAGCATGTCAAACATCCTGTTTCTTTTCTGAAAATTCATTTTTAAGAAATGCAGCATGACATTTTTCTGTAAGATAGTTTAAAACAAATAATAGGGTAACACACTTCAACTGAACATTAAATAGCAAGCAGGTCACAGTCACTAGTCTGTACCATATGACTCTTACTGGTGTGCCAGCCACATAAAAGAGGTCTTCCTCTGGGTCGTCTCTCAAGTCACATCAAATTTGGAGACAGGTATTTTTACCAAATCTCACAGAGATAGACAAAACTAAACCATGGCTTGAAATCTTATCAAACTACACCACATTTAGCCCTTCTATAAAATTCCTTATTTATGCCGTAGATAAAGGCCAAGTGTCTCTGGTAATCTCAGCAACAGTCTGGTATGCTTCACTCCACACTGAAATATAGCAGTTATCTTCCTCTTTCAATAAGCTTCTTTCGAAAATAAGCTGATATAAACCTCTGAATGTAAGAAACTTGGGGCTGGTTTATTTTCTAGCTGCCAGTAGTCGACAGGTAAGCCAGAAGCCTTTAATATCTCAAAGAATCTATTAATAACCTACCTGGATCCAAAAGGAAGGTGAATAAAGCATTCCATGGGAAGGCTGACTTAGTCTGCTCAAACAAATTAATCTCTTTTTTTCAAAGACAAATAATTATTCCTATGGTTTTCATGAAACAATATTCAACTAGTTTCTTTTAACTTGTCCAAGTCTCCATGGGCAAGTTAAGGCAGTTCACACTGCCAAACAGCAGTTTCCAGTCTGATAACAATAGGGCATGTCAATGTTGGCAGCAATACAAAGGAGTCCCATTTTCATACAGATGTACGTTTATGCAGCTTTTCTTCAGCATCACCCATGCATAGTTTAGGGAACTTTTCTTCTTTGTTTAAGTACAAGTTCTTCAAGTGTTCTGTTTACTGCAACTGTTCAGTGAGAGGTGAATTACTGCCGTGTTCATAACACTCGGGTACACCCTCTGTAGCACACTCAGCTATATTCATCAGGTTAGAGTGGAAGCAGGAAGCCGACTCAGGAAAATAAACACAAGTTTTAGCTTGGCTTACTCAGTCTCATATTGCTCCTGGATGGCAGCGGTTCAGATAAAGACAATCTGCTAAAAAGCATTAACCTATCTGAAAGGGCAATATTACAGCATTTTAATCATCAGGAGGTCCAAGACGCACATCCTGTCATAGGGGCAGTGCTCTCTCATGCCCATGGGGGCTACTAGGGTGGAACTGACTCCTGGGAGTTCTCAATGGCAATTAATGCATCACAGCTGCTGAAAATGCTGCTCTGTGATTGCTATACGCGTTGCATTAAGTTACCTGACAAATTCCACACGAAGGCTACAGGATCGCCAGTACATGTTTGGACATTTAGGCATAATGCATTAGTAAATACACCCTGATACAATCCAGTTCCTGAGTAGGGATGGGTAAGGCAATAGCCCGAGGGATTATATACAAGATAGAGCACCTTCTGCTTCTTACACAGCTCTGCTCACTTTCTCAAGCTAGAAGTAAGCGGCAAACATTTCCTGTCTGACACTGAACTGCAGGGACAGAGCCAGCGCTCTCAATGCAGCTCACAGGGAACCGCTATCACCATTAATAAGCGGCTATAAAACCCCCTCCATCTTGATAACAGTCAGAACAATGTCTGGTAATGGAAGAACTAAACTAACTTCCCCTCTTCCCTCCTTGTAGCTTTGCAGAAAAGGATTATCAGAGGAACAAGTAAAAACCTTTACTGCCAAAATCCTTGCTGTGCCTCTCCTAACAAACTCCAGGCTTCACAGCAAGGCAGCCGCCCGCATTTTCAGCAGCACAGGAACCAGCCAAACGGTAGGTACAAGGCAAAACCACCATTTGTCAAAAAAGATCGCCAGACACCGTCAACATCCTTGCAGACGCGCTTGAGGAGGGACGCACACCCGCTCTTAATGCGCTCTGCGAGCTAATTTGGTTACGTTCGCCTCAGCCACAACACAACCCCCGGCACAACACACGCTCCCACTTAATTAGATTCCCTCCCAAAAGTCAGCCCGAGCCAGATGGTATTTTCCTCAGCAGTTACGACAAATTGACCTTGATACTAGGGAAACGCACGCTGCTTCCGTCTGTCTGAGGCACACATTACAAGCGGAGCGCCGGGATGCTCCCGTGGTAAAAGGGGGCAGCGGCAGAGCCGCGATGAAGCCCTCCATGTGCTGGCGGGGAAGTTGATCGAAAGTAAACCAGTATAACGACACTAACGCCGATGATGATGATGATGATGATGCACTGCAGTGACAGCGCTCTAACAGCCACGCCGCCAGCTACGAAGCTCCTCAGACATCCCTCCTCCGATTAAAGCAGCCTCGCACCGTGCCCCCGTCCCCCACCAAGTGCCCGCGGAGCAGCGGCGGAGGGCGGCGGCCCCTCAGCCCACCAGGCCCGGCGGGACCGGCCCCACCGGAACGGGCCGGGATGGGGGGGGGGGAGCCGCGCACCGACCGAACACCCCCCCCCCCCCCCCCAAGGGGGGGTCCCCAAGGGTGTCCCCTCACCGCCAGCCCCTGCCCACCCGCGGCCGTACTCACCCTCAGCCAAACGCGAGGGCTGCACCAAGATGGCAGGCGGGCAGTAACTTCCCCGCGCCCCGTCGCTCATGCAGGGAAGGGGCTGCGGCCGCCCCACGCCGGCCCCCGGCCAGACACTTGCGTGGGGCCGAGACAAGGCAAGAACCCGCAGTCACCGCCGCCGCCAGCTCCGTCGCCGTCTCCCTCCCTTAGCACCGGACGCGCCGCCGGGTGCTGCCGCGGTGCCCCCGCCGCGCACCGGCACCTGCCCGGGTGCCGACGGCCAATGGGCGCGGAGGGGCCGGGCCAAGGGCGGGCGGCCGGTGCGAGGGGCGGCGGCGGGGCCGCGGCTCGGTGCTGGGTGCCCGGTGCTGGATGCCCGGTGCCCGTCCCTAACGCGCTGTGCGGTGCTGCGGGGGGCTCAGGGCTCCCTCGGCGCGGCCCAGCCACCAACAGAGCCGAGAAGGGACCGGGCGGACCTTGCATGGGTGCAGGGAGGGGGGTGTCCTCTGAGGTAAAAGGGAGCCGGTTGATGCCGAAGGACAGGAATTACATCCCCATGGATGCAGCACGCTTGGTGCAGCCTGGTCAGTGATTCCCGTCACCAGCGAGTCTAATGTGACCGTGGCAGTTCGTGTCCTGTGTCGCTGCGGATCGTGCTGCATCCACCTCATTACTTTACCCAAAGTGTCATTTTTCATCCCTGTTCCGTGGTTGTTTTTCCCTTCAGGCTTGCTTAACTTCATTTTAAAATAGCTGCAGCTGTTCAGTGCAAGGAAGGGTTTTGTTTGATCTCAGCTGAAGCGCTTTGTCAAGACAGATGTGTTCAATGAATCCTGGCAGGTTTTCAAGGGAGATGTCTTCTGCAATACCTCTGTTTACACTCACTTCGTGGTGTTACAAACAGAGTGGGTTATCAGACGGTTATTCCTTGTGCCACCCATTAGTGGAAGGGGTGCTGCTCTGTGAGGCAGGCACCACATTGATACCAAAACCCTGAACAGCTTTAGGGAGTATTCTGCATCCCATATTGATTCCTATGTCTCAAATGCACCTATAAAACAAATAACACATCTGGGAGTTTTCCAAAAGGAAAAACTTCTTTAAATGAAAACAAGGAAAAGAAGCATCCTGTCCAGCAGTTTTTCATGACATGGCAGCAAAGCAGGGACTCACTCAAACTAAACGTCATCATTGCCCCGTTTACAAGAAGAAGTGATAACATGCACCAAGCATTGTCAATGGGTGAAGAGCTACCCCTACAGAACCCCTGCCTTTCTACTAACTGAAACCCTGGAAGTATAGTATGTTTTAAATTCATCTGTCAATGCCAGTTATCTATAGTGGTTCTAGTTATACAACCACCAGATCAAAGAGGCTGCCTTTGCCCTGCTCCTCACGCTTACTAAGCTAATAGTATGTTCAAAAGTGATGTTTCACCCTTGCCTCAGCACCGTGCATCGAGGTACACAGAGAGTTTACGCTTTTCCCTGTCATATTTCACATTCTTCTCTACAGGAGACAAAGTGTTGGACGTGGGGCTCTTTTGTTCCACACCAGACAGGAATCAGTATGTTTTTATTCTGCATCAGTACCCCATGGGGAAGGTGTTAACTTAGGGCACGCTTAAACCAACCATAAACAACTGGGAGTGGTAACTAACACAGGGGAAAGAGAAAAACAGTGCATAAGTGAAGAAATACTGTAATGGCCTTATGGATGCCATAAGGCCATTATGGATGTTGGACTTCTCTGTCTGCATCCCCCTCCCTTGTTGGATGCTCTGTTTGTCTTCATCTACAGCTTGTGTTGTCTCACTTGGAAAGAAATCAACTTCTGTTTGCAGCCATAGCAAGTACTTTCTGATGGCTGCTACTCACAGTAAAAGAAAACACGGACTCCAATCTCTTTTTCACAGCTACAGGCAAAATCATCAGGCATAGATGGGTGAAACTGAGATATGTCAGGCTTTTCCTGGGATCACATATGATACAGCCATTGCATGATTAAAATAGGTACCTGAATAAGGGTGCAGAATAAACAGTGCTCTGAGGAAGATAAATTCTGTAGTGAGAGATGAGAGTCAAGTGGTAGCAAGGGAATTTTTGCCCTGTGAGCAAGATGTGCCCAAACACCTTCCCACACAGTGCCTGGTGACTGGCAGGCAGCAGGGCACCAAGAGGTACAAGGGATACCAGGAACAGTGGGGTGGTCACCAGGGAAAGGAGAATGCCCTCTATGTGTATCTCACTTCCTACAGCTCTGAAATTCCCAGTCCTCCTTATGTTCATGGCAGAGCTCATTTAAACTGCAGGTCATGCAATCTTTCAGTGATAATAACCTCAGGATAGAGACAACCAAATAAGAAGTCAACCCCCCGGTATGCAACCATTCTGCCACGTGGTGCTAAATAAGCTGCAGCATGGAAAAAAATCTTGTCAAGAAAAAGATGATGGATCTGGTAATAACAGGTTGCAGGACAAAAAAATGTGTGTTTTCTTGATGGTGAGCTTCTCTTGTCACAATGCAGCCTTTTCCATACTGAAAAAGTCATCCAAATGTAGACTGAAATAAGCAGGTGGGTTTTGCTTGGAAAGCTCAGCACTAAATCCCACGATGCCATAAACTACACGTGGCTGCAGGGCTGAGCTGGCCAATGGGTTTCTCCTCAGCCTGTCCCCGAGTTGTGCTGTGGAACCAGCTTAAAGCCCTTCTTGCACAAGTGGCCCAGTCACACTGGGTTATCTGTGACAGTCACACACCACTCCAGAAGGACTTGGCAAAGTTTGCTTTCTGAGTGTCCCAACCTCCTCAATAAAGGGGATATTAGGGAGGAAATTGGATGCGCAGTACCTGCTGGAAAGCCACAAGCCACTGTGTCTGCCAGAGTTTTATTTATTTATTTCTATTTATTCCAAATAAATGTCTATTTAGAATTTGTATTACTTTTTATTAAATGTTATTAAATTTCTATTTAGAATATTTCAGAATAAAGTTCTATTTACTCAGAATAAACTGAATTTATTGTAGCCTACTGCTATCTCAGGGCAAAATATAAAGGCAGTAATTGGTGATTAAGTCTGTCAACTGATCTGTTAAGACCTCAGAGTATTGTCACAAGATATAGCAAACAATGATTTGATGGTACTAATCTGGAAGGCAGTGTACCTTTTACGTCTCAAAGAACTTCCTAAATACGAATAATTCAACAAGTGCCTACGCAAAACATGGAGTATTGTGATAAACCAGTTAAAGCGTTTAAGTACTTCATAGCCCATCAGCAACTGAGAACGAGGTGAAAGAGCTGAGAAGAATGAACATTTTTTTGACAGTATTTAACATGCACAGCATACAATGTGATATGGCACTTTGCCATGGCTTTTCTATAGGGGTGCTGAGGCACTGGAATGGGTTGCCCAAAGAAGTGGTGAATGCCCCATCCCTGGCAGTGTTCAAGGCCAGGTTGGACAGAGCCTTGGGTGTCATGGTTTAGTGTGAGGTGTCCCTGCCCATGGCAGGGGGATTGGAACTAAACGATTTTAAGGTCTTTTCCAACCCTAACTATTCTATGATTCTATGTGGTATGGGTTAATCTTGGAATGTCATAGCAGATCCAATTTTGTCTAGAGCATATCTCCATGCAGTATAACTCACAGGATTTTCTTTTTCCTTGTAAGAATATAGATAAGAATTTAGTTGGAACTGGTAGAGAACAGATTGGCTAGATAAAGGCTATATGCTATGCATAAGATGTTACTTGCAAAATCTGCTTGGAACTTGTGGTGAGTGCTAGAAGCCATCACTTTGAGCCTTAGTGTCAGCAAACAAGGGAAAAAGCAGAATCTGAAACTAAGCAAGCTTCTTAGTTGGCATTTAGCTGAGACTTGGGATATTCTCTTCACCTTTTTTTTTTGTTTTGTTTTTTTAAGGTTGGGGAGCAAGAATGGGAGAAAGAAGGTGATGAAAGGTTTTAATTAAAACACATGGAGACTTGGCTTTTCTGGGAATTTTCATGTTCCTCTAAAAATTGGCTAGTTTTGAGAGTTTTGGGTTTCGGATAATAACAGCAAGTTGACTGCACATAGAAAATGTTATTTCAGGACTATTGTGAGTCCTTGGGGAATGTGAAGGCAGGTATCTCATATCTCATGTGTCGTATTATATGTTGGAGTTGAGGTTTCTGGCCAAATGTTTCTCTCTTATGACAAACTACTATATCTTATCAGGAAGTGAAACCATCAGGTGTTAAAAGAGAGGGAGCCTGGCGGGACAGTCTGTTTAGTACAGGAAAATGCATACAGCTACTGGGAAATATAACCATTGGGCTATATGTTGAAGGTTTTTTGAAAGATGTTATTTCCTGTAAGGAAAACAGTGCTCTGTTTGAGAAGAAAATGTGCAGATGGTGTGGATAGTTTGTAGGGCAAAAGGCTGCTCCTCCATCTCTGGCAACTCTAGTTTTTTTTTTGTGAGGCAGTAAAATGTGCATATTACTGCACAACAGTTGTCAACTTTTGTCCATTTTGAAGAGCATATAGAGATGAGAGTGAGCTGTCTGATTTTTCCATATTTTTTCTTTTTTGTTTAAAAATCATTCTGTACCACATGCTATGGACAGCAGAAAATGACAGGGTATCTTCTTCAGATCTCTGCTTTGCTGTGCTGAAGAAATGCACTTGCCTACTCTAAGAGAAATGTCAGATGGGTCACACTATTACATGGGATCCTGTGGTGGGTTGATGCTGCTCAGCAGCTCAATAGCCACCTGACCTCTTCCTCACCCCTTTCTCTCCTCTGTGACAGGCAGGAAAAAGAAAGAAGGTAAAAAACTTGTACATCAAGTTAATGACAGCTTAATAAAGAAAGCAAAAACTGAGTGTGAAAGCAAAGGAAAAGGGAATTTATTTACTGCTTCCCATGAGCAGGCAGGTGTTCAGTCTCCTCTTCCTGGGAAGCAGGGCCTTAGCACAAGTAACAGTTGCTTGAGAAGGCAAGTGCCATAATTATGAACAGCCCACGTCCTTCTCCTTTTCCCTAAACTTTTATTGCTGAACCTGATGTAGGGACTGTTCCTTTGGTCAGCTGACATCAGCTCTCCATCAGTCCTCCCAAGTCTTGCCCACCCCCAGTTTACTTGCTTTGTGGGGATGAAAGAAAGACTTGATGCTGTGTGAGCACTGTTTAGCAACCAAAACATTGGTGCATCATCAACACCTTTAGCCACAGATGCAAAAGCATGGAACAACAGGGGCCACTTTGGAGGAAGTTAACTCTATCCTAGCCAGACCCAGTACAAAAAAGAATACTGGTCCCGTGGCTACACAGTTCTTTGCAGTGTTTGTAACTGTGTTCTAGTTGTTTGATATCGTGCTTCTACCTTTTTGCTGTGGGTGGAGGTGCCTTGTGTGCTAAAGATCTAAACTAACAGTTGCATGTACAAAACACATTTGCAGGAAGCTGTAAATGTGATGAAATGACAGAGACAAAAAAACCAAACCTAGCAAAATCAAAACAACCTGCTGGAGACTTGCCCTTTAAGTAAACAATTGGGAAATGCCAGGTACTGAAACACTCTTAATTTCTTTAGAGATTATCATAACTTTTTAATGAAGTGATTTGATATTGTTAAAAAAATCCAATGAAACTCTTCGTCTCGCTATTCCCACCATGCAAAAGGAGAAGGGAGATTAGTTTTAACTTCAGTTTTCTCTAGCAACACTGCTGGCTTTTCAAATTGCTTGAGATCTGAACATGATGAAAGACAATTATCCAAAAGGAGGCAAAAGCATTCCAGGAAAGGTAATGCATACATGTTTCCACTCCTGTGGGAGGATGGATGTGCATTCAGACTTAAACACCAGCAATGTCATAATGCGACTCTATAATTAAGTTATTAGGGTGCTAAATGTAAGGAATTACTGTTTTGACCTCTTTGAATCAACTTGGCTACTAGGCTGAGATTAATCAATTTATCATATTGTGCCAAAACCCAGCAGAAATGGCCATCTTTTGTCCAGGAGGCAGGTTTAGATAAAACATCAGAGGATTTCAAATGCTATTTTCTTTCAACTCTTCTAATTTTTCAGTGAAGGTATAGCATATAGTTTAGCTTTTGTCTACAGTATTTGAAAATCAAATACATTTCAATAAAATCTGACACCTACACATGGTGTAGGGGTAAAGGCTGGCCAATGCTCAAGGAGCCAATGTGGGACTGAAGAACC
>JBCJKH010069252.1:1276-13371 GCA_039877255.1 Loriculus beryllinus | reverse complement strand
TATAACACCACTTTTCTTGGTAATACAGTTACAGCAAGGTGCCCAGAACTATGACATATGCTGTCTTCAACAGCTGCAGTTCTCTGGTCTTGTGTATTTCTTGAAGCAGTAACTGCTGCTTGAAGTGTCTACTTTTGTGGCGTGCTACATTTCCCTGACCCTTTCCCTGACATCAGAACTGTGTTATCGGATGTTACTCAGGGTAGAATGAAAGAGTTTTCAGCTTTGTTGAAGGATTTTATCGACTGTATGCATCAGCAGGTTAAAGGCTGGACATGCACTGATTCTGTCCAGAATAAACACTGCCTCAGGAAACTATTAGAAGCTTTTTGTTTACTGGGTTTTTGGAGAACTCATATCTTCAGAAATCTGCAGCTTCTTGGCTCTGTGTTATGGCTACATTCCTTTGCCCAGGAATAACTAGTTTGGTTAAGCATTCAAGAATAGTAGCTTTTTGTAACAAATGCCATACCATAATTTCCAGTTATGATTTTATTGCTGTGAATAACTTGTATTGGACTACAGTGAATGTCCAGAAAACACATTTAATCATGACATCATTCTTCCCAATCTCTTTGATGCAGTGCTATGTATATATATATGTAGACATATATATGCACATATTCACAGGCAGGTATATTTCTGTATTTCTATCCTTTCCTAAAACTTAGTTTTAGTCACTTCTTGGCAGGGTAGGTGAAAGAATAGGAGAGCTAGTTATTCCAACTACTACTCCCACTGCCATGTGCAAGGAGCAGTTTAGATGGAAAAACTGCCTTAGGAAGTACAGTGTTTGCATTGAGACTGAGTAATTTGGAAATTTATCTGGAACTGAGAGAATAGAACCAGGGTTGCACAGTGTGATGCAGCATAAAGCACACCAGTGAGAATGCTGAATTGCCAATGATTTCTAATATTCAACCATTATAGAAACTTGTATAGAACATAGATGCCTTTAATCTCCTTGTAGGTTTTCTTCTTCTGAGTGTAGGAAGAAATAAACAATCAAGTAATTACTGTGATAAGAGTATCAGCAATATAAATGTGTTAACACATTAAGTGAAAATGTGTAGATATGAGGCATCTCCAGAAAGGCAGCTATCTTCCATGTCTGATAAGCACTATGAACTTGTTAACAATAAGTGTTATTGAAATCTTGTGGTGGTAATTATGAATTCTTTTTCTTAACAACAAAATGTGCATGCTTAAGCAACTAAATGTGCATTCCTTAAGCAACTAAAAAGGTAGAACTTAAATGACTTTAAAAGTTATCTTAAAGCTTGAAACAAAGTAAGGAGTTTCTTAGAACAGCTGCTTGGGAGGGGAATTTCAAACAGTGTAAGTAGATGACACCTCAGGTGGAGATTTCCTGGTGAGAAATAAACCCCAAGTGAATTAGCAGTGCACTGATGAGTGGGTCAGTGGTGTCGATTTGGTGATGGATGATAATAGCTACTCTTATGAGCCTGTGGCTTTAATACTTGATTACTAGGAAAGCATCACATGGGCATAGTGCACCTTATAAGGAAGGCTCTTCATGACTTTAACAGCTCCTGTTACGGAGGCTGAGCAGCATCTGCAGTTGGAGTTTATGGTGGGATTTAGATGGCTCTCTCTTCTCCAGTCAGACTATGGGCAGTAGTCTGACTCGAAGGACATGTAGGCTGAAATAACCTTTTCTGCATTTATGAAGAAGGACTGGAGCATTGAATTTCAGGGTCAAAGAAGTTGGAAAACTAGGGAATCTTACATGGTGGTGTGATAAAATGGGGAGTACTGTTCTGTTGATGGGAAAAGTGGGACTTGTATTGGAGGAAAAAAAAGGGGAGCCTTAGTATTCAAGTACCAAATTATGCATCAGGTTGCATAATGTTCACAAGAAGCTCTTGGGGTCTGATGCCTATTTTAAGCATTTCTGTGAAACAGTGACCAGACATTGTGTTGCTTTCTTATAGCGGAACTTGGCTAATTCCCAAAATACCAGCTTGGGGATGGTTAAGAAGCTTGTCCTCCATTAAAATGGAGGCAGTTATTTCTAGTAACACCTGAGAGATGGAGGGATAAGAAATGCACAAACCTTTCCTATGTTTATTTGAGAGGTTCTTGTTAAATGGCATATACTATTTACTAACAAATCATCACTGGCTTTTGATCAAATATTGTATTGAATCAATTATTTAAATTTAGTGTATTTTTCCAATTTTATTAACAAATTGGAGATTAAGCGAAAGTGGGTTTATGACGTAAAATAGCAGAAGAATGGTAACAAAAAACATTGGGATGGGATAACACCTGGTAATAAAATATTTGTCTTAAAATTGTGCTGCTGCTTCTATACTTTCTATGATTTATCTAGCATTGGTTGCTTATAAGTAGAATCATAGTGTAAACAGGCAGTTGTGGATGGCTCCCCCGCCCCTTTTTGCATTCATAGGAACAATGGCTATATTATGGCCTGAACTTGTTAGTCTTCTTTTTTAAAATGGAGCAATATATTAAAAAGTAATGAGCATAGCAGTCTGTGTGTCTCTTGCAATGTCAGTGACACCAGGATGGGTTAACAGCTGGTAAAATAGAAATGCATGCTCTGGTAAATATTTTTACCTAACACTTATTAATATATTTATGAATATCAATTTTGCTTTTACTTTGCATCTTTTAAGCACAATAATGCTTTAATGTATTTAAAAAAAGTCACAACAGCCTAATAAGTCTGCTGTTCTGCAGCAGGTGAAGCTGGAGCTTTCCATGGTATAATGTCAAGATATATTATAAAAATAAAACTAGAATTGGACCACTACACCCAAGTCAGAATTTGAAACCTCCTGAATAAAAGACTATCTTCTGTGATAGGGTATTATTCCGTGTGATACTGGAATTATTCATTATGCCCAAGTCTGTTTTTTCCCCTAACTTAGGCTATTACAAAAGTGCCCCTAATAACAGCTTTTTCAATTGCTTACAGGCAGCAAGGTTTCAATTTAATGTTCACTTGCACAGGTGGAAGAAAAATGTGATCTCAAATTTGGTTCTTACCCAAAGTAACATTAAGTGCTGAAGATGAGCAACTTGATTTGCATAAATCAGCAGGTCTTAAATAGGTTGGTGGTTTTTCAGGTTGTCATTTCACTTTAAGACAATGAGTTGCCTACATTCTTTCTGATGGTAACTCTGAAAAGTGAAGAAATGTATTTAGTGCTTCCTAGTATTATTTTTGTCTTATTGAAACCTGTTTGCCTTTTGATAACTCTTGGTGGTCTTAGTCTGCAGTTGTCAGCATATATTTAAGACAATATTCTAACTCTAAACTTATATCTTCTTATTTTAACCAGTTACTGAAATTGATCACCATAATGTGCTTACTGTTTAATACGTACTATTTCCAGTAGCCTTTTGAGATCACTTTGATTTTCAGGGTCAGTCAATGTTCATGATAAGTAAACAAGACTCACCAAAGTAATAGAGCAGAAATGGATCATAGGTTAGTAACTGCTGCCATAGAATTATACAAAGTTCATTTTCTGTAACATCTCATAAGGAGCACTGTGTTGACTAAATTACCAGTTTCTTGATCTGATATTCAAGGCTTCAGAAAAGCCACATTTCCATCTCAAAAATCATACTTCTGATGCAGGAATTGAGTGACAGACTTGTAGGTCTCTAAAGTACCTAATGGCTTTATATAATTACTTGCCATAGCACTGTTTCTCAAATCAAAATCTATCTTACATTTTCAGCTCTGCAGTAAGGACAGTGTTTTGAAAATAATTAGATGTTAGACTAAGGTTTGCAGGTTGCTTTCAGCTGAGCAGTTGAAAATTCACCCTCTGATGACAAGGGGTCAGGAGATGACACTTCATCTGTTGATGCAGAAGGAGCTCTTTTGAAAGTTTGTGTAGTACTGCTTTCTTCTTTCTCCCTCATCGAATGCATCATTTTTGGTACCTAGTGTTTATGTGTCACCAAACCTGTCAAGATCTGAAGTAAAAGCGATGCTGTTCCTAACCTTTGAAGTTTGTATATTGGGTTTCAACAGTCTGGATGAATTTGCAAGGTTTGGGTGAGCATTTACTGGCCATTATAAATATGACAAGGGGGTTCATTCTAGTGTATAGGTAGTAACAGATATGCATTTACGTATGTTGTGACCCTTTAGTCTTCATTTGTATGACCAGAGGAAGAATGCTAGATTTGTTTATTTCAATAGTGTTCTGTCCATTATGTTACAAGCTCTCAATTACAATGTCTCATTCTTTATGTCCTGTCTTTGGTTTTCAAGTATTTCAGATTCGTTGAAAACATTTACATTTACAACCTAGCGCTATCCTTGGGAGTAAAAAGGTAATTTACGTGCTTAGAGGAGAGTTAATTTCCTAGCATGAAACACTCAGAAGAAACCAAATGCAGACTTTGTCTTAATAGTTGAAAATTCAAATTAAATGAAGCTTATGCAAAATGGCACTAACAGACTAGAGCTACAGTGGACTGCTGAAATTGGATTTGGTTAGCTATAAACATCATTACCTTAAAGCATTCTGGCTTACCATGCAGTGTGAGCCTTCATAGGCTGGGAAGTGATAATGCTTTGCTCTTTTACATTTTAACTCCTTGTGGAGATGCTAAAGCCAACTGAACACAGGCTTTGTAGAAGATAAATTAACCATGCGTTTCTTGGGGATTTATGGCAAACTGTGAGGTTTATTTGGTGCTGATGTGTGCTAAACATAATGTGACAGTAACCTAGAATGCTGTATTCACAGCATATTAATTGTGAGTTTATATTAGCATTTTTTAAATCTTTAGAGATTGTATTTATGTAACTGACTGAGTAAATGTAAACATAGGTTGCATATGCCCTTAATATTCTCATGAACTGAAATGCAAGTATTTGGTTTGACCTGAACAGCATGTGAAAACAAGATGATGATCATTACAAAGCTGCATAATAAAATACTGTCATGGTTTAGGCTTCTTGCAGGATTTCTGTTACTGCAAGTCACTAGATCATGCCCATTATGTGAAACTGCGTTCATTTAATCCAGTGAGTAATGTTAGTTGACCTCAATCTTTGGTTTAAGTGGATTGACATTGGTCAATAAATAGGCATGCCTGTATCAATGAAACACATTTATACACATGGGACTTTGATAAAATCCTAAGAATGCATGTACATATGTTAAATCTCTATAGAGATTTGTTCATTCTAATGTTCATTCTCATGCTCTTAACTCAGATGTACGGCTCACTTGAAGCAAGAAAGCTTGTGTTCTCTCAACTTGCAAACGTTACTTGATGAATCCCTTCACTGTTGGGTTGTTTCCAAAGCATAAATCCTGAATGTGCAGATTTTGCCTTTCATCTGACAGTCTCAAAGTGCTTTGTGAAGCTGAAGTGACTTTTGTTACCCTTGTTTCTTCTGTTTTCATTTTCCCTATGTAAGTGTATGTGAAACACTATAGTTGCAGAGAAGTAAGGAAAAAGTTGCATGCAGTAATTGAAGTCTAGAAGGTTTTTCAGTAGAGGACATTATATTGTTTATTGTGTGAGGTAGCTATAGCCCCTTACTCTTCCTGTTCCACCTTCAACCTCCCTTTATTTAAGGGATCCCCTTGTAAGAGAAAGGAGAGAGGGGGACCCATTTTAATCTCTTGATTCAAACAAAAAAAATCACTGTGGAGAACACATCTGAGGATTACAATCTTAGTGTTTAGAATTACTAATATTCTGTGTTAGGAATATAGTATTGATAGAATAGCAATATACTACAAAGCAAGTATTGACACCACATCATGCAGTGTCGTTAGTACTTGTCTGTTCTTGCTGTATCTGAATCTTCTAATATATGTGGAATATAAACTATGGGGTTTTTTTGGTTTTGTCGATTTTATTTTTTGTTTGGTTTTGTTTGTTTTGAAGTTAAATTAAATTTTCAGTTGAGGTGGCTGGCCTCTTTAGCAAGGCTTTTAGCACTTTAGCCTTCTGTGTTTATTCCTCTGTGTTTAGAGCTCTCTATACATAAGCATCTGCAAATAGAAATACAATAAACATTTGTGTTAATTATATAATTTCCTCCTACTCTTCTCCCCTGCACCATATGTTCTCTTCTCTCTATGCCTCTCCATTGACTTTATATTAGGGCTCGATATGTGTCTAATGGGAAGACCTCAAAGTATGCTCAGCAAATTTGACTTTGTTACTGCACCCTTTAATAAGTGTAAATGTATTTGTAGGTAGACAGAGGAAAGAACAATGGGATTAATTTGTCAGGTCATTACCGTATGTATTTACGTACAGGGCTTTCAGGTAGCCTGTGTTCTCCACTTGAGCCTTTGTGTCAAATCTCGTGCTATCTTTTGCCTTTGACTTACGTTTTATTTTTTTTCTGGGGGGAAGAAAACGGAGGGGAGGTTGTATTGTTTTGGTACATACACACACACACCCCCCTTCCCCAATCCCTTGGTTATTTGCCTCAATGTGGTTCACTGCAAAAGCTTTGGGGATTCTTCAACTTTCTCTGGCTGTACCTGTGACTTTGTTGCAACACTTTATTTGTGTGTTCAAATTTTATTTCTGCTTTCATGGGAAAACAGCTGCTTTTATTTTCTAAAAGATACTGAAATATGCCACTGTACTTTATCATCAAAGACACAGCAAGAGGCTAGATGCCATTGTTATCCCTTTAAAAATAGGGGGCTAGGGGCAGTCCAACTTAATGCAGTTGTATGGGGAGCTCTGCTTCTGAGACTGCTGGCATGTAACTTGTGTAACATTTACTGCTGAAATGCACTTTGGTTTTAGGAGTAAGCTTGCTAAATGCATAAACATTTTCCTTCTCTGATCAGTTATCTGTATGTATGTGTTTTTCTAGCAGGACCACTACTTAAAGATTCTTCCAGATTTGGCAGTTACCTTATAACAGCATAAGGACATGATAGAAATACCACATTTCTTTCAAAATACAAATTCATTACTATGCTGCTTTGAAACTTAGCCGCCTTCTGATTTTGCTCCAGGATGTCACAAGATTTATCAAGTAATGAAGCACGCTGCTGTATCCACAGTATAAAGGGCTTGAACCTTTCAGCAGAACTTAACATTTCTCCTTTGTATTCATTTTACTTGGTACAAATGCAAACCATGTAGGGAAAGTTTCTACATCATTGAGGATAGCATAGAGGAAAGAGTGAAATTGCATTTGAGCCTGATATCTTGACTGCAGTGATCTGCATACCAGGAATAGTCAGTGGTCAGGCCAGGATACAATAGCTTGGCAGAAAGTATTATCACTTCTAGTGCTTCATATGAATGGGTTGTATGGGATAGAGCCCTCTTTTAGTACAGGTTTGCTTCTCATTCACTAAATTATTAAGAGGAACTAAACTGCATGAATGTAACCACTGTGCATTACTGAGAGTCTGAAAGCACTCTATGGCATAATGCATACAAATGTTCGTTAGCACAGAAGGAGGTAAGCCAGGCTTGTACTGTGTCAGGTATCAATTTCTGTTTCAAGTGAAAAGTGCTGCCTTTGTTTTTTTTTCTTTTCTGAAATTAGCAATAGTAGGAATAGATTTTCTCTATCGGATATGTCCAGTTATACATGCCAAAGGTGTAAATTGTGGATTTATTATATAATCAAGTGTGTAATAAATGTAAATAAAGTCAAGGTTTGATAGGTGACTTTATCATTTTTTTTAGCGATGGTATTAATACACTGTGCCTGCGTTCAAAAGGCCTGAGACATTTAACAGGTATGTGCTTTCAAAAAGTTTCTAGGGGTTTCACTAATTCCTTGAAGAGTGAGACTGTTAAAAACTACTTGGCACTGTTAACTTGAAGCTCATCAGGATCTGTGTTAATGTAAAAACAAAGTTTGAGTCCCACAAAATTATCCTTATGAAGGTCCTTCCTAATACTGTTTAGCATGTGAAAAAGCTAAACAGCAGCAGCAGGGAGAGAGCCCGCTATTCATTTTCATTCCTAGGTTTGAAAAGGTTCTGTTGTTTATATAATATGTTCAAAGGTGCACATAATTAATTATATATGGTTAGTCAGCCATGTGCATTTTTACATTTCTGCCTCTAGGTAGGCTGAACATCTAGAGACACCGTAGTGTATTTAAAGCACTGCTTAGAAAATGTACAGTAACAGCACAGGTACTAGGACTTTCAAAATGGTTGATGAATACACAAAATAATTGTCCCTTTCAACAAAACTTTCGTTATTGCTTTCATATGAAGGTAACGGTGCAGACAGAAATATGATCTATTCACTGGTGGGGATGGGTAGCGGGTGGTGAAAGTTTGCAGTGTACCATGCCACTCTGTTCTACCTCGTTTCCCTACGGTAGCCTTTCTATCTTTAAACCTCTTGTTTCTTCCGAGAAAGCATAAAGCTTTTTATCAGCCAGGTGTTGAATGGAGCTTTTGCTATTCAAAGCCGACTGTTCAATGCTTTTAGAAATGTTACTGTGGAAAAAACCCCACAGGTACTACATGCTTCAAGGCACAAAGTGTTAAACACGGCAAGAACAGTATACAAAGAGCGAATATTTTGAGGTGTTGATGCTAACTACAGAGGGAAGAAACGAATTCTGGAGCGGGCACAGGAGCTGTATTGTATGATGCAAGGATGACTCAGCCCGTGCTCAGATCATCTCCAGGTCTTGCCGTACTTATTTACATTAAAGTTCAATTGCTATTTTAAGTCTGTGCATTTAGTGGAGAAGGTGGTGAGAAACAAGCAGAGAGAAGAATAAAAGGCGAAGGCGGGAGGGGAGATTTTAAAATGCAGCAACAACAAAAAATACCTGGACTAGTTCCTTCTGCTCCTTGCGCTGCTCTCTCTGTGAAGGAGCTTGTAATCCTGTGTTTGCTATATCAAGGGGATTCTTCTGTGAGCGCAAATTAATAATTTATTCATAAGCTTGAGTCAGTTAGCCCGCATTGATTTACTTATGCTGCATCTCTCTTCATTCATAAGCCTTTGCTAGTCCGGATCTCTCCGATACTGACTCGCTGCAGCGCTCGGGCGTGGGAAGGCGGCGGCAGCAGCAAACGTGTCTTTATGCACAAGGACGCGCTATGTAGGGCTGAATTAAATGGGTGAAAGCGACCGGACCCCCGACTCGCTCCGGGAGCTGCTCCCGCTCGCCGGCGATGCCGCTCCGGCGGGAATCGGTCCGCTTCGCTTGCCGCCTGCCCGCCGCGGTGCGGTTCCGCGCCCGCGGAGCTCGGCTGAGCTCCGGCCGCCCCCTGCCGCGCCGGTCCCTGCCCGAATTGGCCGCTCTCCGGGGGGGGGTGGGAGGATGGGTGTTCGCGGCCCCCCCCATCCCTCCGCCCCTGCCAACCCGCCGAGCTCTCCCCAGAGCAGCCCCAGGCGATGTGCAGCGCTCTTTTCTCTCCTTCCCGGCAGGGCTCAACTCCACTTTCAGCTCTTCCAGACTTTGTCTGCCTTTGCTATCCAGAGGCACCCTCCCTCTGGTCCAGCTCCTCCTTTGCCTGCCTCTGTCTCGGCGCTATCCCGTTAAAAGGCTGCTGCTCCTGCTCCACTGAACCAGTGCACTGGCTGACTTGATCTAGGATGAAGGCTGGAGGTTATCGGCGAGGGAGAGGAGAACTCTAGGCAGCTTTCCATTTGCAAAGTGAGCAGTAATTGCAAGAAGACAGCTTCCCCAGTTGGAATCGATAGTCTGCTTTCTTGCTGCTAAGGGCACTTTGGAGCAGCAGTAGGTCACTGAAGTAACTCCAGCACACTGCTGACTGCGGAGTTGTAAAGAACTACACGCAAGTGGCTGCAGTAGCGCTGGAAAGCGCTTTTCTGTTACCAGGGACACAATAGTTTTCAAGCCATTAGAGCTTCGCTTCTGATCCTCTCCTTCCATTACACAGAAAGGGTCCTCCTTTGGAAAGATGAGGATGGAGCTGTGATTTCTTTCAGTGTTGCTCTAGTGAAAAGGGGAAAGGTGGGGAAAGAGGCTTTAGAAGCCAAACCTCACTACTGCTGCATTCAGCTTTACCTGAATTTCCCCAAATCTTTCCAGGCACAGAGAAGCACAATGCTAGAGAATGTGAATCTTCTTCGGGCTTTTGGGGGTTTTTTCTTCTGGACAGCTTTTAACACAGCCTTAGTGGATGTGGTTGGATCGGAGCAGCAGATCCCCTTGTCTGTGTAAGTGCTTTCATGCTACTGCTCTCAGGACAAGGATGAGAACTTGACTCCTCAAGTTCTTATCTTTTTGTATGGCAGGTACTTGACTGTTCAAGGCACCTTTGCTCCTGTCTGCTGTGCTTTAAGTGGTAGTCTCTAATGCGCTCAGCACTACTTGGATTTTATTGTAGGAAGCATGTGTTGGTGGAGTATGTGACCGCAAAGTCTTAACTTGAGTGTTTACTGTTAATTTCTTCTCGTGTAAGGATTTATCATTTGGAAATGTTTTGCCATTTTATCTGCTGCTTTCTTTTCAACTGGTATATGCTATGTAGTGCCAAAGTATGTTTCTGTACAAGTTGATTCTTAAAATTTAAACAGTGAAGGTTGGGTAGGTTCATAAGAGGCCTTACCTCAGCACAGCATCTGGTTTGTGCTTAGACTTGAACAGCTGGGCTGATCTTTTGCTGTGCTTAGATTTCTTAGTGAGCTGTTTAATGCAGAATTGCTAGGATCCTTCTAAGTGCAGCGAGGCTGTTACAGTCTGTGTTGCTTGCTATGACATGTGTTACATTTCTTCCTGTCTTTTTTTTTTATCCTTCACAGTGTAAAGCTCTGGGCCTCAGCATTTGGTGGAGAGATCAAATCTATTGCAGCAAAGTATTCAGGTTCCCAGCTCTTGCAGAAGGTAAGGATCTCTTCAGTTGTAATAAGGCTTTAACAGAGAAAATGGAGGCAGATTTAATTTTTTGCATGAATAGGAAAGCAGTGCTGAACATGCTTTTGTCCAAGATCTATTTTCATATTGCATGCTAGTCCTGGATTGCTCTTTGCATTGCACTGCACTATCTGGAGAGTCCTTGTTTAAACAGATACTATTCTGTTTGGGTAATATTTTTTGTTTGTTTTTTTGTTTTTATCATTAACTAGTAAAGTCCAGCACTTATTTCTTGAAGTCTAGGCTTCACCCTAGGTTGCAGGTATTTAATCTGGTTGCTGCACTGTGATGATGCTTCTGTGTAGAAACAACTGCTTCTTATGAAAAATGTTAACTTCATTGAGGGAGCAGAATAGTGCACATTGTATTGTTTTCACCCTAAGCTGTATGTATGCAATTCACTGTATCAGGAGCAGACAGCTGTACCGTTGTTTGTCATCTCTGCAGTTTTTACAATTCCATTATTCCCCCCGTCATCTCAACCCAGTGCTGGGATGTATTACATCATTACAGATAAGAGGAATGAATGTGGTTATCTTCTTGCTTAGCTGCACAGCTGGGTAATAAGCTACTGAAGTATTGCAAAAACTTGTGAAATTGGTATAAGTCTACATAATTGGGACAGAAGGTAATGAGAAAGCGGGTTTGAGTGTTGGGTATGTATCAAGGGACTGTGTCTACAATAATTTAAATGCGGTGCTTATATTAAAGTTCTGTATTGTAGACTATTTTTACAGCAGTTACTGAAAAAAATGAGAGACTAAGGAATATGCTAAATATTGTGATTTTTGTGGCATTTAGTATGTGATCCTCAGAATGCAGTATGGAAATAGGGAAACATCAGGACATTCAACCCATATGTTAAATTTCTGCAGGATTTTTAGATGTAATTTTTAGTTCCAAGCAACACATTAAATTTTTTTGTCTGATTACAAAGGAAATTATTCTTTGATCTTGTAGTACTTATTTTAAAAGGCTTGTAGATGTATTAAATTATGTAACAGACAGTACATGTAGCAGCAGAATCAAAAAGCTTATGCTGTCCATGTAAAATGAAAGCAGCTGACTTAATGATTACTAAAAGCATACAAATTCCTTAAAATTATCTCTGTCTTTTCAGTGTTGTATACCCAGGACTGCAAAATGTGGCTAAATGTTCATTAAGCTAAAATACAGAGCTATTTAAGGTTTACCTTCCAAGGCCATTAAATGGCTTCACTTGAGTATG
>JBCJKH010069247.1:0-31621 GCA_039877255.1 Loriculus beryllinus | reverse complement strand
TAAAACTTAAACAGGGGAGGTTTAGACTGGATATAAGGAAGAAATTCTTTACTGTGAGGGTGGTGAGGCACTGGAATAGGTTGCCCAAGGAAGTTGTGAGTGCTCCATCCCTGGCAGTGCTCAAGGCCAGGTTGGACGAAGCCTTGCGTGGCATGGTTTAGTGTGAGGTGTCCCTGCTTATGGGTTGGAACTAGATGATCTTAAGGTCCTTTCCAACCCTAACTATTCTATGATTCTATTAAAAGCATAGGCTGCACAGCGATTTTATTTAAATGCTACAATGATACATCTCAAAAAGGAAAATCTGACACTGTACCAAATGTGCAGCACTCATGTACGGATTGGACGAGCCTTCCCCAAAATCACATTTTAGGTGGATTCAGGCCACCCCAGGCCTCAGGTACAACTGAAAGGCATCCAGAAAAGGATACTCCCTGGTACTGAGCTGCCCCAGGCTGAAACCCACATATCCAGCAAGGTCTGACGTGTTTCCCTCCTCATCTTCCTTCCCTCTGTTACACAAGGGGAATCATTACGCAGCTCAAGGCTGTGAGACTATTTCAGCTTTAATCTGTGCCTGCAAGACGACGTGAGTATAGACCTCTGGGGCTGTGCTGAACTCAGGCACTGTCAGAAGCTTATCCTAGGCTATGAAGTCATTTGACGCTGCTTATAATTTTCAAGACCTAACTCAAAAGCAGACCTGTTTGAATTGGCTTTGAAAGAGATGCAGAGGATATACAGAAAAACTGACTTAAAAGGCAAGGATTCAGAAAAAAACAAACAACAAACCCAAACCCCAAACACAAAACATAAACAAACCAACAACGTAACAGACAAAAAACACACAGAAAGCACATCACCACAAAGGAAAAAGAGCAATAACAAAATTAAAAGCAAGGAGATTAAGAGCTAAAACAATAAATCAGACATAATTCAGATACTTTTAGTCAGCCATGTTGCAGCACAACTTATTTCCTATGTTTTAATCAGCACAAACCCCCCCAAACAGCTGTGTCTTAAACCACATCAGTTTGGTTTTGCTACCTAGCTCTAGTTTAAATCTTTGTCTTTCTCAAGACTGAGAGACTTTATTAGTGTTTGGCATACAGCATGGCTCATAACCATGTGGATGAACAAGATGAACAGAGACCTTCTCTTAGACCTTTCCAACCTCCTCAGTACCATCTTCTTCAAACACTTCTAAGTCAGTGCCTGAGTTACTCACAGCCCCCATACAAGAACAGTTCTCCAGTGGCTGAAGGTCAGAACACATACTTGAGGATGGGGACAGACAGGGGAGGGTGTAGCAAGAAAGGGGAAAAACATTAAAGGAAGAATAAGAGTGGAATTAAAAGTGGTGTTACCAAATCTGGGGTACCAATTACAGAAACACTGCTTTAAAATACATTAGGTGAAGCATCAGCCCTACTAGTCAATTAGCTAGCTTTACTGGGTATGAATCTAGTATTACTTGAGCTTTCTCCGCCCCCACCCTCCCCCCAATCACAGTTTCATTGTAAAAATAACTTAATTATTATTTTCATTGCCAGGTGCATACATTATAGAATGAGCCCACACAGGAACAATGAGCACTTTAAGAAGATAGGTGTAATAATGAGAATGATCTGTTTATGGCTTTTTTACAATAAAGACGCTCTCAACAAGGTTACCTTTGAAAATGTACTTTAATAAAATAATTCATAGTAGTCATAGTACTGACACCCCTTGTTTCCTTAAAAAAGGATTAGTACAGTGCCTTGAATGTCAATACAACTTAAAATCAAAACTCATTTTTTTTATTAAACTTCCCTATCAAAAGTTTCCTGAAAAATTTAACTTGAATACATTTCACAAGAACAGAATATTAACGCTGGTTTGGTTGGTTGTGTGGGTTTGGTTTTTTTTGGGGGGGGGGGTGGTGGTGGTTTGTTTTTTGGCTTTTTGTTTTTTTTAATCTGTTCCAGAGATATCAAATGTAACATGTACACAGAGAAAGAATACTGCAGCCACCATATAATATACTGGTATTCCAAATAAACCACATGAAAAGTTGAGAAAAAAATTACATGGAATTTGAAAAAAAGATGCATTTATTTATTTATTCAGGAGTTCTGCAGCATAAACAAAATTCTCAAATCCCCAGAGTAATAAAAGCAGGTTTGTATAGCTATGATTAAAACAAGTGAAAGAATGGTAACATCTGCATATTACTTATAGTCCAAACAAAGGATTAAAATTACTAAGTAATGACAAAACATGAATTCTTGTGTTTTATGTGGCCCTATTCAACAATACAGCACAACAGTATAATTTCACACGGGAAGCAGCTTCAACAAATACCATTTACTTTTCACGACCCACCAAGCATGTGCTAGCTGATTTACAGGTAAGCACCATGCCCATCACCAGAATGTACACTCTGTTCTCCAGTAATAGTGTCCCTGTGGAGCTCACTGCCTGACCACTTGTCATATCTACACACGTTCAGCTGTAAATCAATCACTGCTAGATGGGGGTAATTCAATGGGCTACTACTTCCAGCTCTTTGAAGATGCTTGCTGCACCAGAGCTGGGTGAACTATGCTTGTGCTCACATCTTCCCAGTGATGCTGCAGGACTTGGCCTCATAGCTCAACCAACCGCTGTTCTCTATTTACACTGACACTAGAAGAGCAAAGACTCAAATGGGTATGCCATTAAGAGATGGCATAAAGATGGTGCCCTTCAGTGCTTTAGCATGAACTATATGCCCTACCTGGGAAGATCTCTGGATGCCCTGGAATGCCGGCTTCCATTTTGAAAAGGCATTGAGTCTTTACTCAACTAGGATGGAGGGCATCTGACGCTTAACCACAAGCCATAATAACAGAGCACCCTAGTCTTTCCATTCTCAGATGTGGATGCCAAGCCAGAATTCACTTGACCAAGTAAAGATGTTTACAGTGTAGGTGTCTGTATCTGAGCAGGTCATTATTAGTCTCCCCTTACAGCCCATGGGAAGAACCAGGTTCTCCTACTGGACTCATCCTATAGCATATGCCTAAAAGAGGTCAACTGAATCACACTCTGAAAGTGCTTGTTTCTGTTGTCTGCCTTCAAAGAGCTCTGCAGGGTTCCTGTTTCTCTTTGCTCACCACGTATAGGGTCTTCCCCCCCCATTCCAGTGTAGTAGACATGTATAACACAGACAAGAAATCCCATGCTATACCCTAACACCACCTTAACCTTTTCCTTTTAAGAATCAGTAACAAAACACTGACAGTGTATGTTCTTGGAGTTACCCACTCAATACAGTGGATGCCTGCTAATGAGGAACACCAGTCCTTCACATAACTGCTCTTAGTTACATGACACCAATCAGCGTGTTTATTTCAACACATCCAGCGGCTTGCACTTACTCTTTCAGTACTTTCCTCTCAGATGTCACAAGAATTGCCTCACTCTGGGTAGTAAATGCTTCTCATTAGCATAGCAACTTCCTCTGCTCATTACCAGTCTTCAAGAAAGACTTAGCTAAAGATCCTTCCCTTTAGGTGTGACCTATATATTTACTTCTAGTTTATTTCCTTTCAGTTTTCAATTTCTTAAGTCTTTTTCCTTTCATTCTACATATAAAAAAGATAAAATAAATCCAAACTCTGCTGAAACCAGTGAATCTTCAGTTAGTTTTGAAACAAGTCACAGTATTTTTTCTTTCCTAACCTTTCCTAGAAACAATTAACTTTTGCCTCATTTCTGATCTCTTGAATTGTCTTAAACCATACTCCCAAAGTTCTCTCACTGGAAAACGGTTAAAACGTGCTCAAGAAAGAGAGGTGGCTAAATTTCTTCTATCCTGTCCAAAGCAGACATGCAATCAGAATTTTCAGCCTACAGGACCAGGCAGTCTCATCCGAACAAAAAGACACACAAGGTAGCTGTACTGCTAGGAATTGGTCCCAGCTCCCTGAACTAAAGTTTAGGGCTTTAGTTCAAATTTATCTCACCTCTTGCTCCCTCCTATCCTTCCATAGCCATAGCCATCTTGGTTGGCTGCTGGGAATTTGTCAATAAACATTTACACATCTTCCAGCAGTTGTAAGATACCAGAGCTTTTCCAGGTCTAGTATTTGTATCCCAACAGTTTACTCCAGCTTTGGTACAAAGTCATGTAGCACTCCAGACAAAACTCTTCCTTCCCAAAATTACTTTGCCCCTGAACATTTTTCTTCACTCAACTGACCAACCTCATCCAAAATTGCAAGGTTAGGGAAAAAAAAAAAAGCATGAAACACCTTCTCATGGGGTAAAGAAGGCCTTATTACAGTCTTTTCAGCTTGTGAGGCTTGGGGAGGGTACTTTAAGCTTAAAGGAACTGGCAACGGTTTTAATGGTTTCACAAATCTCGTTTCCCAGCAGGAAGCAAGCTTTCTGTGCCTGGCAGCAACTGTAGAGTCTTCCACAAAGCTGAAAGAAACCAGCACTTATCTAAATTTAACTTGCAATACTTTCAAACTGGTCTGTGTGAGGAAACGTCTTTTGCTTTCATTTCATGCAAAATGTTCAATTAAATTCTCTCAGAAAAAAAAAAAAAAGCCCTTTTATGTAGAAAGGCATGTATGCTATTTTTTCTTTAATACATATTTCATTTGTCTTCCCACATGGTTTAAGTGGAAAAAAATCTTTGCGTAGTGATTATAAACCTACATTAACCTGCTTTTCTTCAGTGGCAAAGGAGAGCAGGAAAAGCACTGAACAATTCCTCATCTCCATAGGCAAAGAAATAAGATAGGCCTGGCACTGAGCCAACCCCACAAGCAGACTAGCAGACCAGGTTGGGAGTGCATTCCACAGTGAAAAGTCCTTCTTGAAGAACTTCCTGCCAATGGCTACTTGACATTAAAAACGAGGATGATCTAGGTCAAGTATCCTGGTTGACATTAATTGCTACGTTGGATCACAAAAGCAGGCAGCCTCTCAGCTGGAGCTCAAGTCATGTTAAGCTTAAAAGCAACTCAAGGCCAAAACCTTGACTTGTACCCAGAAGCCAAAAGGAAGCCAGCACAGCTGCTGAAGAGCTGCCTGAGCGTGTTCCTACCACCCAAGCCCTCTCTGCACAGGCAGCTGCCTACTTCTCAGGGTGAAGCTTGGTAGTACTGATCAAGTGTGTCCTCTAGAACAGGCTAGCCTGCAGCCTCACACAGAGGTTGCAAAGTCAGACTGTTTCCATGACATGGAACCCCCCAAGTACCCTTTTCTGTGCTCTTATGCAGAAGGCTGGAAGACTGCTGGCTGTACGTATCTCAAAGCCAGCAAGTTACAAAACACTTTTATATAAGAGGACAGATGAAACACTCCAGTTATAGTAAAGCAGTACCTCCTGCCTTCAGTGCTTTACCTCTGTTTGCTGCTACTTTCATTTCTACATATTGTGAAGACAAAGCATGTACAATGTCCAACTGGAAAAGAAAGATGACCTGGAAAAGCAAGTCATCTTTTCAATGACAAAAGTGTTAAGAGCAGTGACTCCCAGTTATCCAGCAAAGTCAACCAGTGCTTCAGAAGAGCATGCATGAGAGTGCTGCCTAAAAATAGAATTAAAATCAAAGAAAAACTCAAATACATGAACACAAAAAACATGACACCCCTCCCCCTTCAGAAAAAATACCCTGCCCAAAGCCCAAGCAACCAACAAAAAAAACTCAAACCAAACAAAAAAAAAACCACACACACACACACAAAAGCAACAAACAAAAAACCCACAAACGAACAAACAAAAAAAACCCCAACCAAATAAAGCCCAAAACAACGCAACTCCTCACAAAGAAAAGGATTGCCTTTTTCCTTTTTTGTGTTTCTTTTAGGTCAGACTCTGGAACCACTGCTCATGTTGGAGGTATCTCTTTCCACATACCCTTCCAACTATTTCCAAAATATTACTTATAACAGATGAAGAAAATGTTAAGGTACATAATGAGCTCATGTAAAGAAGAGGCAATGCCACAACCCCTTGCAATTAATGTATCTTCAAAGCTACAGCTGAACAAAACAACCAGGCACTCATCTTGCTTATCCACACAGCTTTTCACGGCCAACACAGCCTTTTATATAAGACATAAAAGGAAAGATTAATTTTTAAAGAGTAAAAGATGAAAATATATATTGTTGTACTCCATAACTCATCGCAGGTTTCCAAATCGTAATCGATATTTTCCTTTGCATTTAAGCACTGCTGAATCTTAATGCTTTTTATTTGTCCAAGTGCCAGAAAGAAATAATTTTGTTATAAATAACTATATTAGAATCTGACTGTAGCTTCTGAAGTTCCCTGCAAACCCAATATGGATTAAGTGCCCATCCGTATTGTTATAAAACTTCTTTACAGTCTGTAACACAATAGCTTAAGCAACAGACCCTGAGCTAATACTTAGCATACAACCCCCTAACTACATGTAGACCTGAACACAGCTGGAAAACCAGAAGTCTACAGCAAGTCCAACAATATTTGCATTATTTTATTGAAACATTTAAGAATACAGTTGTCAAAATATGTTTTTCAAAAAAGGAAGAATATCTGGAAGCAGTAATTTATTAATCAAGCCAACTATTTGGCACTTACAGCACATGCAGTACTGTGGCCCATCAACAGCTCGGTTAGCCCAGTGACAATACAAAACCAAGCTCTTTAGCCAGTGAAGATACCGAAACTTTGTCCAAATTTTTGATAACAAGTTTAGGCCAAGTGCAAAATTGTGGCAAGGATCATTTTCTAAAAATCTAACCGGTGCCATTTAAAAAAAAAAAAAAACCCAAACCACCACAAGAAAACACCCAAAACATAAACCCAAACATACCAAAAAATCCAACCTAAACCATAAGGTTTTAAAAATACTATTTTTTTTTCCCCAATACAGTGCATACTCTTCAATACCCAGATAAGGCATAAAATGTTAAAATATGGCAAAAGCCAAATTTATATGCAGATTACTTATTATAATAAGTACACAGCATTTCTCAACGTAAGTCAACAGAAATCACCATAGTCTGCCTCTATTACTGAGGGAAAGCCTGGTGAATTTCCTAGTGATTATGAACTACAGCAGATCTTTCCCTTATTCATTGTGGACATTAGGAAAAGGTTCTTCACTGGGAGCATAGCTGGTCACTGGAACAGGCTCCCCAGGGAAACTGCCACAGCACCAAGCCTGTCAGAGTTCAAAGAGCATGGGGACAATGCTCTTGGTTATATGTTTTAGTTCCAGATAGTCCTGTGAGGAACAGGGAGGTGGACTTGATGAGCCTTAATTCCCTGCCAACCCAAGATATTCTGGTTTTATATAATATTTGCCATCAACAAAATGTTAATAAGCTATTAATACTTTTCACGAGACTTTTTTTGATTTTGAAAATAGCCTTTTCTGTTCTTTCATTCATATAAGGACATTGGTACTTTGTGACAGGTCTCCTACAGTCTTCAGAGCAAAGCTCTGGAAACATTAGATATTGAACAGGTATTACATACACAAATTCCTAATGCAGACAACAGCGCAGAGATTGAAGACTGACGGCACGAATAAAGAATACCAACCAGCAAGTCCAACTTTCATATTAAAGGAAAAGTGCCCTTTACTCAATCCTGTTACATGTGGCAGCCAGCTACATCCAAGTCATCCATAGGGGAACAGACCAAGGCTTCACTCTGCTTTTGCACAGACTGGAATTGCTTTTCTGCATTAAGCAGAGAACCAAAACATTAAGACTATCCAGGACTCCTTAAAATGGCTAGAAAGGTGGGAAAGGTTTTTGTTAATTCAGTACATTCACACTGAAGATGCTGTGCAATACTTGAAACCACAACACATACAACTCCACATTTCCCTCTGCAATACACTTCTTTGGAAGTGCCTGTTTCGGCTCACAGATTTATTAGTTTAGCACAATCTAACCCCAGAGACCCTTACCTTCATCTCTGTCCTACTGCAGTAAGCAACGCTTCTGTACCACATGCACATAAAAAATGGGACAGCATTTAAGGGACATTTATCTCCAGACATGTCCATCCAGACATGCTACAGTGAGTTGTTAATAATATGTTAGGGATTTAAACAAAATGCTTGACTTTTAGGAGCAGGAAAGCTAGTCTTCCAAAACACTTTGCTATGAATATGCTACCAGCAATTCTAGACAAATTTAAGAAGTACAGAATTAATTCCTATATAAAAAACTTTTATTACCAGAAAAACAGACAATGCTTGCTTTTGCATACCTCCGTAAGAACATTATTATTATTATCCAAGCTATACTAACATTTTCATGCATGCCTACTATTTCTGCTACAGAGTATCTTCGGATGACAGAAAGGCCTGTCAGTTGACACAGGACTTTCATATGATCGTTTTAGGCAAACCTGTAAATAATTTAAGGCCCATCCTCTTCACCTGCTCTTATAAAACTTAGAGGAAATGAGTGGTCTTCATAAATTCAACTTTTTGTTTCTTTGTCTTTGTTTGTTGTTGACTTTTTTTTTGTGTGTAAATTAAACCATCCAATGCATTCGTAAGTTACTGTGGTAATACGCACCTTTTCATACAGCATTAGGCTAAAGCAGTCACTTATTAGCCATAGTACACAGCTACGTTTTATGATGAAAGAATGCAATACATATGAGTCAGGCTACTGATTTAATAAAATTTCCTTTGACAAAACTGTAGTATCTCATAAAATTTACTCAAAACCATCCTCTACTTAAATACCTGATTATGTTTTCTCCTTTACTTTGGAGAGCTGCTAAAATAAAGCGGGGTGGAACAGAAAGCTTCCAGTCTCCTGGAAGTAAACACTCTTCTTGTTCAGAGAATTACCTAAAATATGCAACTAGTGTTTTGTTTATCCATCTTTTGTTGCTGTTCTTAATCATGTGCCTACAGGCTCCAGTGAACCTACTGGCGAGTCAGCATTAAAGAAAATTAAAGAAAGATTGCCACTCTAGTCCCCAATTTTGCTTCTACTTGTGCCCTTGCGCAAATCTTCCCTTAGGTATTCTTCTCCTCCTCCACCAACACTTTGATCAGTAACAGCAATCTCTTCCCTGACCCTGCAGTAAACTGGCTCAGGTAATGAAGATAGCACACACATTTGTATTTTTAACAGGATAAATAATTGTGTCTCCTTAAATTGCTCCCAACAGAGTAATACCACTGTCTCTGCCTGTACCAGTATTGTGCAAGGACTGATGGGCCAGGGATAGAATTTCCCTGCTCAGTGAAACCAATCTGCAATATTAATCTGTGTACTTGGTCATTATAGGTAAGGATTTACTCTTGCTATTGTTTTGTATTTCCCTATCTATTTAAGTGAAAATGCCCAAGCCTTCCCTCACATATGCAACATCTCCTTTCTGTGCAAGCAGAATCTCACGTGACTGGACACTGGTTTTAAAATTAAATTGATTAGCAGACTTTACATGACTGCCACTGATAACAGCTTTGAATGCCAACTGTATCAGCTGCATATACAGGTAACAGAACATTTGCCTCTTATATGGTCAAGCAAGAGAAGTACTTCAATTCCGCAGACTAAAACACAGGTCAGGTTCTTGTTGCCTTCTGATCTTTAACTTAATCTAATCTAGTAAGAGGAAAAAAACCCAACAATAAACCCACAAAATAAGAATATTTATTCTATTTCTTCCAACTAATCCATAGAGTAGTCTAATACAAGGTACTGCTAGGAAGATAGTGCATTCTTTCTAGTTTTATTCAATCATCCTTTCTTTTATTTATATATATATATACATATATATTTTATTTTTTTTTACTGTACTGTTAAATAACGCCTCCATGCATTACAACCAAGTGTTTTGTCAGTGCTATACTGAATATCCACCTAAGAATGCTGGCATAAGCCTGTAGGGTTCCGAGATGAGGTATACTCCTGCCACAGATCTCCCTTCTGGATGCTCTGTCAAACTTAAATCCGCACATTTTAGTCCCATACCTGTAAAATTTTAACAGTTGCATTCTTACCCTGTTGCAATGTGTTCATGTGGTTTTATACTCCAAAACATAGTGAAGTGCTATTTCTACCTACAATTTCTGTGTTCCTGTATTACAGAAACAATCGTTAGCATATGTAGGTAGGGTATAAGTGAGGGAAGGGAGAAATGATCACTTGTTTCTTTGATATGGTCTACTCCTTCCAGCAAAAGGAAACAACAATAACCAAGCCATCAACTCACAGGATACCCTACAGTTCCACTAATTTTCACAATTTCCTCAAGAAATAGGGCACAGTGTGGTTAAAGGACTGACTGTCCTCCTTGGAAAAGATGTATTTACTGTGATACAGCTATTAAAAGGAACAACTAAAATAAATGCTAGTTAGCAGATTAAAAAAAAAGAAGCGTTAACTGTTTGGTTATAAACTCAGCATTTACCTCTAAAAAAAGAGCTCATTTTCTGAAGGCAGTAGGTCTATTTCCCTTACACTTGGGTGTGTTCCACTTTGATGTTCTTCCACACTCAGTGTCAATACTTCCAAGAACAGGAAGCAGCCAAAGCAAACCAAGCCACATTTCCCTCATAGGAATTAATATTTCTAATTCCCATGGAATTAATATTTTTAAGCATCATGAATGTGCAATTTGGTGTGTTGAAAGAGATGCATGCAGCTATCCCTTTAAAAAGCCTCTTTTAGGACCAAAAACTTTTATGTTGTCTTTCTCACAGGTCTATGTTCTCATGCTGTAATCTATTTTTAGAATGTCCTTCCTAGATTAATTTTTAAACTCAAGTCTGGATATTTTTTTTCCCCTCTCTCTACCCAGATATCCCTGTTGAGCATGCCCCACTACTAGAGACAGCAAGGACATGGAAGTCAGCCTGACACAGGTTTACATGCCACCCTTTCCCACTAAGGGCAGAAAAATCAAGATGGGCAGGCACAGCACTTACAGGCCAAGATCTGTAACTTCCTACAGCATGCATGCTATTATATGCACTTTCTGTCACAGTAGGTGACACAAAGCCATCTAATTAAATGCTGAAAGGTTTAAAAGGAGAAAACAGTACTGTTCCCAAACTTTTCCATAGAAGTGTATAAATAATCACAACTCCATTCAAGGGAGCCAGCCCAAGCTTAGGCCTAACATTATCTCTACAGAATAAACCCACCACAGACTTTATACTATAAATATGTAACTAAACCTTCTGGCATTTTTCTCTTGACTAAATATAATTTAACTTCTATAGGTTTTGCTACGCCTGATACTGCTCACAAATGTGACAATTTTAACTGAAGTAAGTCTGTTCATATATTTTTATTTAGAAGTGTCTTGTACCTGAAAGCCTGTATACAACACACATCTTTTGAAAAGAAAGACTTCAGACAACCAGTGGTGACAGTGTGAACTATTTAAGGAAGAAGTAAATTGTGTTAGACTAAGCCAGGTCTTTCCATTCTACTTGCAAACAGCTAGAAAAAACATAGAACTCTAATGGTGACTGAGAGGGGTTAAGGAATTTAGCTAGCTATTTCACATCAGCTAACCAATGAGCTATATCTGCAGACTAGAACTCAAGGAGCCACTGACAGATGTTAAAATCCCTCCAGAGAGCTGGGAGGTACAGTATGGATCTGCTCATTTTCCTGCCTAGAGCTACTATATAATTTTGGTTACATGTCACATTTTGCCAGTTTTCCACTTGTGAGGGTTCATGCCCTAGACTGGCTGCCAGACTCAGAGCAGTCCAACACCACATATATTTAAGAACTTATTTTAGGTCATAAAACATGTTTTAAAGTTGTTAATTCCACACCGTACGAACAACAACGAAAAACAGGGGGGTGATGTATGTGTGCAGAGCAGACTATGCAAATCCTATGTGAAGATGACAGCACATACAACAAGCTAGAACACCCAAGTATTTACCTTTTGCACTATATCAGAGTTAAACAACTTTCTCACAGCAGCATTCTCAGATACACAGAGCAGCACATTTTCCCAAAGGTCTCTAGCAGTCTGTAGTCTCACGAAACAGAGCAAGCCCTATGGTCTGAAGGGCACTGACAGGATTCATAAGCCACACAATGCTCCTGTCAGCTCTTCTTCCTTTTGAGACTGTTTCCAGGTGCTCCAGAAGCCTTACATAGATTTCCTATTACTAAAGCGCATTTCACACAGCACCTTCCCCTCTGCTATAGCTCTTCCCTCCACAACTGCTCTTCCCTCTAAACTGTTAAACCCGTTGTAAAATTAAAGGATACTCAACCTAGTGCAAAGGAATTATTCAAAATTCCCATCATCCACACACTGTTAACTAACAGATTTTTTTCATGAAGACCTTCCCCTCTCGCCCAGAAAGACAGAGAAAAAGCCAAGTTACATATAAGTTAAGGTGCCAAATTATGGTGATACCCTCAATTCTCCAATAAGTGATATTTCCAGTGACACAAGTAATGATATTCCAAGCATTTAGGACAAGTAAGCCTTGGCATCTTTACTGCATTCCCACATGTATCACATCAGGAGGCTTTCCCAGAAATTAAGGATGCTTATTTCTTTTTTCTACATCACTTAAGTGTGCACACTTCCTAGACCCAACTCATTCATTCTCTAGCTTATCCATCCTCACTCTCCTTTCCATTCAGAAAAAATAAATACTGGCTTTGCTTTTGGAGTAGGACAGCTCAGATATCTTTTTCTCTGCATATGCTTAAGGCAGGCCAAACTTCAATTAATAGCTTTGCTTCTCATCATTTTGCTCCTCCACTATGCCCACACAGACAATGCCTGCTAATGACTGCCATGGAACATGTTGAAACAAATAACCAAATCTACTGCACATATGGAGGGGAAAGGGCATGGCTATTGTCACTAAGCACAGAAGGGACGATTTTTTATTTTTATTAAAAAAAATGCTTTCTAGTATATTCAGATTCTTCAAGACAAACGTATTTAAAAAATGTTCATCTTAAACCAAGGTCCTCAAATAATTCCAAAACCATAGCTGACATTAGGTCAGACTTACATTACTTATGCACGTTGTCACAAGGAGTGGCAAACAGCACTTGTAAACTGAGAGGAAGCTATGCCCACAGACCACAGCGCATCAAAGTATTCAGTACTGGCTAAATCCAATGGGAGACAAGCCTCCAAAATGCACCATTGTCACTGAACAACTCACATGTAAGCCACTTACGCATTTCTAGAAGAGAATGTTTTATGCACACATTACACATGAGCAATCTGAAAAGACTAAACAGCACACACAAAATAACCAGTGAGAATTAATAAAAGCATACGGAAGATACTACACCTTTTTCTCCTCCTGTGATCTCATTTTAGTAATTGCCAGTTATTTCTACATTATCTTAAGTGCCTCATTTGTAAATAATAAATACAGGAATACAGTCCTGGAACACACCATTAGTGCACGTATGGGGACTCATCACTCAGAAATGTGAGTTTATGAATTATGTTTGTTTATTTATACATTTTTTATATTGTCTAAGTGATTAAATCAAAACAGAAAATCATAGGAATATTTGCCCTTAATTAGTAAGGTTGTTTATGCAGGCTGAAAGGTAAGCATGTGTTTCTCCATCTCATTTTTATTTATTACAGATGAAGAGCATTGCATTATTTGTATTCTTCGTATCACGAAAGCATACAAAATAATCACATCCCCTAAGACTTCTAACACTACAGTTTCCCCTCCTCCTAAAATTTCATCACTACAATTCCAATTATGTCATAAGGTGGCCCTCTGCCCTAGTTCTTCCAAGCCGGAATGCATGAGGCCATTTGATAGATGTCTTAGATACAGAATCCAAATTAGGACTAAAAAACAAAAAACAAAACCAAAACAAACACAGCCAAGCAAACAAGGCCCCACAAAACCGAAAAAAAGAAACCCCAAAACAAACAAGCCCACAACACACAAAAAGCCACCCCACTCTACGTGCTTTATCCCCAGGACAGCGCTACAGTTGTTCCAGTCTCAGGAGCGTTTAATGTTTCTAGTATCACCAGCTCTAATACACCCTTTATGACATGGCCTTTCAGTAATCTTTAACCCATCTATGGTGTTGATATTAAGGCACAGTAACTGCAATATTCAGGAATATTTCAGTACATTACAACACTTTTCTCAATTATTTAACCAACCGCTGCTATTTCTACAATACAGCGCATCGTGTCAGAGTTTGCCAAATTCTGCAGATGATCTCCATGTGACATGAGCAAGTTTAACAAAAACAGCCAACTAATTTTTTCACAGAAATAAACTGTAAGGGGTATCCTTATATGTTAAATTCAAACAATTCATTATCCAAAAGAGTAACTGACATCTGAGTCTCTAAATCTACTTAAGTACCAGAACAGCAATGGTATATGATGTCCCCAAAAGGCTGTAACAGAAGAAATTTGATTGTTTCTGTGCTCCTGGTATCTTGTGAAGCATGCGCAATTTTCCTCAAAAAAGTAACAACCAAGTCATAAGGTAGGAGACACAGAAATAGCATGATCATCAGCACAAAGAGGATATTTTAAGACCTCCTTCAATGCTTAAATTCACTTTTGCAGAGACAAAATATAGCTGGTATTTGCCTAGGCAAAGCTCTGAGGACACCAGAGCTAGAGGAACCACGCATCACTGTAACCCAAAATATTCAGGATTACCCCAAAAGTAGTGTCCAAATACTGTTCACCTCCTCTACTTCACATTAGAATACTTGGAAAACAAAACCAGAGCAAGGTAATGCAGAAATTAAATTGCTTGGAGAGCCTGAAGGGCACACTGAATTTTTCCATTAATAGAATTCACAGTAGAAAATGACTAATGATAATATTTGAGGTCCAGAAGATAAAGTTTGGGGAACTGGCCTTTTATGCATTTCAGATAAAAAGCCAGTTTGGTCATATGCATGGCAAGATAGCCTTGAGGAGATGACAAACTAGATGACAAACTTCAAAAAGAAAAGAAGTTTGTGAGCAACCACACAGAACAGCAGTGTTGAAGAGCTATATCCAAAAAACAGGATCAAACTTTTGTGTTTGATATCGCAAATCAAAGACAAGCCAGAGTTCAGTAAACAGTAAATGTGATTCTCCACAACCTTGTTATCTCTTCATCTTGGCAGTTAGATCTATGTGAGGGAGTGCAAAGAGGTTACAAAATGCTATCAGCACAGTTTATTAAATGTTCCTTTTGCATTTATTTTATAGCAGGATAAAACTTCAGGTGGCAGAGAATTAAACGCCAGTAAGTTGAGAGGACTAGGACAGATTCTTGAGAAATCATCCTGACCTCCATCAGCAAGGGGAAATATTTCTCTCAGAATTTTTGCACTCTTACTTGGACACTGTTGGGCAGGTCAAACCAGATTTGCTCTTAGCACATTAGCAAAAGCAAATGGCAAAGACACGGATTCTTCCCTTCCAGATAAATATGGCCTGAAGAAACAAAGCGTATCTTTCAGGTGGTTTGCCTTCCTACCCCACAACCATTCATTACTACTACATTATTCCAGGAGTTCTGGGAGTTGAATTTACGATGTTGGAATTCAGGTGAAATTTTGGCCTTACTGAAGTCAACAGTACCATTCCTTCAAATTTCAAAGGCTAAGGATTTTATGTTTATCTGTGGTGTTCCTCCACCCCACCTCATCACCCCTTTTAGATTATATTCTGATTTTGAACTTCAGCTCCTTTTCGCATCTCACCCAAGAGATTTTGCTTCTCTCTTCTGAAAACATCTTTAGTTCACTTCAAGTTATGATTGTTGTTATGACTTCAAAAAAAAAAACCAGACTCTTGTCCTACCTGCATATTTAGTAAGCACAGAGTGGGACATAAAGCCTTCAGCTCTTACAAAAACGGGAGGGAAAGGATGCTCTTGTTTAGTAGTTATAGGGTATCTCCAAAAGCTACAAATATTCCAATAAGACTATTTACTGAATTAACCAGGCAAGCAATTTTTTTCAATAATGATAAGCAAAACAACTATACTCAAAGTTGACAGCTACAGATGAGAAAATACAGGCCTAGGTCCTGTTTTATCTATTGCCTGAGAAACTAAGGCAGAAACAAGTAGCTTGTTGCTCTTCCCTGATGTTTTACACCACTTTTTCACATTATTTCAGCAGCAGTGGAATAAGGACAAAAGCAACATTGAAGAACAAAGCATGAATCCCATTCTTGCAAAAAGGGGAGGGGGAACAAAAGACAAATGTGTATAGACTACTTATAGCAATTATTGTCAAGTATTTTTGCACTTCCTTCCTTAATGTAGCCCCTTTCCTACAAGAAAGCCTGGAAATAGTTCTGAGAGGTTCCCTTTGTAGTACAAGAAAAAGGAAAACTGTAATAAGACTACGCATTGAAGATAAATTTTCCCAATAAATGCAAGCTACAGGAAACACATGGAGGTCAAATAAAACTATTATTTGCCTTTTCAAACACTATTTTCTTCAGCTGCTAAATAGTAACATTATGAAGCCATTTCAGACAGTAAAATTTCACCTTATATTAACCTTCCATATTAAGTAAACAAACCTTTCTAGCCAATAAGCATCTCTGTGAACTCTCCAAGATGATAAGCAATACCTTAATTACACTCATTTACATGACTTTGAAATCGTTCCAGACCAAAGTCATCAACTACAAGGTCAAAGAGTGTGGAAATCTAAAATAAGGAGAAATCCATAGTCAGACAGTTCACACAAGCATATGGTGCAGCATCATTTTTACTCATTTTGTAAAGGGTCAGGGATACCAACCAAGCGCTTGTCTTCTCACCAATTAAAAAATTGATGAAAAATTGATGAAAAAAGCAAATCTCTGAAACACCAAAGACTGCAACTATATCCTTTCCTTTTTTGAAGACTATTTGAAGTTGAAACCAATGGACACTTCAGAATTGTTTTTAACGCCTCATGGCCAGTCAAGCTGTATGAATACCTTACACAAATATTTTACCGTATTCTAACAAAAGGCACAATGCAAAAGAAACATTAAAAAAAAAAAAACAAACACCACAGCTGATTCACTGACAATAACAGAACATTTGATAGTCCTGTTATATTCAATAGTGTTAAACTGTTTTGCTGAGATTTATCCAGTGATGGAATGGTAGAAAAGAAGCCATTGTACTGACTCCGCATCACTGAGCTTCATGACTGCGCAGACTTTCAGAGAATCCCAAACCCAATAAAAATCACTACTTAGACTTCCACTCTCATCAACAAAACTAGACCACATCCTTATGGGGAAAAAATATCCTGTAGGAAGTCCTAAGTACAACCTCTAGAATACTACTTGAAAAAATATATTATTCTATTCATACTATGCTTAGATCCGGAAATGCTAATTACATTCAAGCAGCAATTATAAAGATTTTAACAATGACTATTGTGAGACACTTCATAAAGTATCTTCTGCCTTGAAACAGAAGAAAAGCAGACACAGTGTCCATCCTACTCCCAAGATATTAGATAATGGCTTGGGTATGATCAATAGCAATCAAATTAGCCAAAAATATAGCATACATACACACTGCACTAATGGATCATTTCAGGATTGTACTCTGTGTATTATAACCATGAAAATATTACAATATGCATATATGAAAAACTAAAGTACAACTTTTGGATTTAGGCAATCCCATATCAATGCCGTGCAGCTGACAACATTCTTAGTGTTAAATTAGATAAATCTCCCTGCACCCTCACTTTACTAGCCAAGCACTTTTTACACAACTCTCAAGCCAACAACCTTCTGCAATTTAAGCATGATTTAGTGCAAGAGAAGCAATGAGTATTATAAAATTTATGCTTGTTCACCTTCTCTCCCTACAGAGAAGGGCAAGATGTTTTTTTACGTAAATATGTATTAGATTCAAATCATTTAAATAGACATTATTCCACAGAGAACATGATGCTGCATATGCCGATTTCAGCTCCATGTTACTAAATAAACCACAACATAATGATGTTGTCTTGCTCATCCTAAAGGACACTGAAAATATTTCTGGGTATTTCAAGAGAGAGAATTCCATGAGGAGTTTTTTTTTTTAAAAAAAAAAAAGAAAAACTAAGGTGGCTCTTATAAAATATGATAAGGTGAAGACAAGTAACTCACAGATCACAAATCAGTAAATCTCAGGAACACGCCACAGCTGCTATAAGAAGCGTATATTACATGTATGTGGAGCAGTCTTTATAGTATCAATATCAAGTCATTACTGTCTTCAATTTTTACTTTTATTTCCTTTAAATGGAAGGGAAAAACAATCATTGTTTGCAAGGAGAAACCCAAGAAATTTTAGACAGAAGACTGACTATAAAAATTAATGTAGGAATGTTAAATGCAAGGTGCCAAATATTAATTTAATGCAATTTTATTTCTCAGTTATATTCAGCTACAAGTGTTACTGCTTAAACGGAGCAGAGAGAGAGAGAACAGGGAAAACTTTTTTTTTTTTAAAAGAGAGCTTTAAGCATTACTTTTAAGTGAGCACATCTCTGCTTTTCACAAAATACAAAGGAAGTTAATCAGTATGTTACCACAAATTGCATTTACAGTCAACAATTTAATTCAAAAGTGTGCATTTAATTAAAGTGAGGAAGACTGTCACTGGTTTTGAAGCTACTGCATATCATTTGGGCCACAGTCAGTTATGTTACAATACAGTCTGACCTCTACTTGATTTTAAAATAGGATAATCACCTTCAACTATGTATGAACCTTGAACATTATCAAAAACAGTTTTATTGCATCAACGATTTATTAATAGTCTTATATTAATAGTAATGTAACTTTGATTTTACAAAGTCACAAAGATGATGAGAAATACAGTCAAGACTTACTGTGCTATCTATTTTATTTTAGGCTTAGAAGGCAACCTCATAATGCAGTCACCGGAACTATCCAGAAAGTAACAGCTATAGAGGAGAAAACAACAGAATACACATGTATCATCCCACTTCAGCAACGGAGTGGGAAAGATACAGACAGCATAATGAAGTTAAGATAAATACCATAATCTTTTAAGAGCTGAAGTTCTCCTCTAGCTGACCATGCTTGGGACTGGAAAACTGCTTGTGCTGAGGCAGGTAACCTCTGGACAAGCACATTAACAACAACTGCTAGAACGAAAAAGTGTGAGCCCTAAGGAGTAGCACACTCAGCTAGATTCCCCTTCCAAGTGAAGCACTGGCAAGGGACCAAATCCTACAGGCTCGCATTCAAAACACACCTGAACCAAGAAGGAAGTGTTTCTCCCAAACCTCTCTGGTTCAAAACACTTGCCGCTGCAGCAGCCCTGCTGTGTTCTTCATGTTTCACGGTCACTTTTATAGCTGTTAGCCCCATTACAACACAGTTAGCAGTTTAAACAAAGAGCAACTAAGAAAGTACAATATTCTATAACTGGCATTTACAGCATCAGCCTTGGACTTCTAATCTTTACCAGACAGGCACACAAATCAATCTATCAGCTCATAAAGGTATGCTTTTTAACCTCTAAAACAGATGGGATTGGCCAGAAACGTCTGGCATGTCAAACTGCTAATCACTGCTGCCCTTTGCACAAAATAACCCACTTAAGTTGAGGCATGGTTGCACTGTAACAGACATTAGTCTGTGGGAAACCCATTTAACTGTCACATACTCCTGCCACTCCTGCTCTCCCTTAATTAAGCCTAATGCCTTATGCTTTGACCTTTTGTTCTAGCCTATTAACCCTATCTAGTACAAGTTCAAATATGTTAAACTTAAGTTTGCTGTAAAATATTAAATGTCAAGCTACGGACAGAATGAGGGATGTTTCTCCACCCTGCAAGTTACCAATCCCTTCACCAGATTTCCTGTGACGACAAAATGGAAGCACAGTGTTAGTCCCCAAAGACAAAATATACCCAAATTAATCAGCTATTCAGTTCCACAGCAAAAGCATGGAGTTTCTCCTACTGGCAGGATACTTTTTCCTCTTCAGAGGAGGAAAAAAAACGTAGTGAAACTTCTGTTTGCAATTTCATATCCTCAAGCTTTCCGGTTTTATCCAACACAAAAAGCACATACTATCAGCCAAGATCACATTACACTCATTTGTTGTTCTCCAAAACCTATCATTAAAAATAAGACTTAATTGGTATACAGTGACCTCAATTTAAAGGCTGCCTCTGCCAACCTTGTTCCCACTGAGTCACCACCTTGTTCTTACTACTTACAGATGAGAATTAAACACTAACAGTAAGTGTATCTTCAAGTGAGTTAACGTTTCAGCAGACTTGCATAAACTTAAACAAGGACATAAGTTACACATCTTAGGTCACTGCTACATAATTTTCCTCTGCTGTAAGCTCAAGTTTAGCACCACTGTCTTCCCCTCTTGTATCTCTTACTTCATGAAGGTTACATGGCATCAGTAAGATCAACAGTCACCTTTGTAAAGCAGCACTCTTTTGGAGAAAGACAACCATAATGGTTCAGAACTTAAAACTAGAAGTCCAATTCCAGTGATAAAACCGAATCTCTGATCAAGACATAACTCTACTTAACTCCACATTGAAACTTTTACAATGCTATGCAGTTCACACTTGTATATCAACACACGTATTCTACAATTAGTACTTATAACCAACAAACCAACCTGTTTTCCAACACCCTCTCAGAAAACCCAACACATAGCATGTAACTGTTTTATAATATTGGTTAGAAGCGGAAAAGAAGAATGCAAACTGTATCAGGATTACCAGCCATGTATACACTGACAAACAAGCTTTCTTAAATCTTTAGCTTAACCACCTCACTGGTAAGTTGAATACTTGATGCAAGACCCTTATTTACAGCTTACACTTCCGCAACTCTGACTAAATAGAACTGCTTCTAAACAGAGGTGACAATCCTGAAACAAATATTTGAAGCACTTGAACTATTTCTGAAGATATGAAAGATTTGAAAAGCCTGTTGCCACAAAACCCACTGGCTACTAAATTCTGTTAAGGCTGTATAAGTGACTATCTGCTGCTGATCACAACAATTCTCAAATTGTAAATAGCTAATTAATTAATGATGTTTTAATTCCAAAGTGCCTATCTTACTGATTCTAAGACCAGCAAGTAACATAATTAACTTTCCTGTAAATACAATTACTCAGACAACTAAGAAGCACTACAGCAATGCTAGACACTTGTTTTAAATTTTTCAGGAGTCAGATACAAAACATTACTGGGAGGGCAGGGAGGAAGAAACAGATCCCTCATCTTAATTTCCAAAACACTGATTCCGAATAAACCCAAATCTCCTCAATTTAAAAAGTGCCAATATTTTCTAATTATTTCACTTTCCTACATTCTATTATGTTGAAGATACTCTAAACTGAAGTACATAAATGCTATACAACACTATATTCAAATGAAGTCAAGCAACACACGGATTTATAAAAAAAAAAAAAAAAGAAAGATTTATCCTTGCATCTGCAATTCGTGTCATTACAACAGATGTGTGAGAAGTTTTGCAGGCTGGGATTTGGTGTGACTGCCTCAAGCTTCTAGACCTTCCCTACTAATGCTCACAAAAGTTGCCACTGGAGGCAATGCAAATGAGTCCTAAGAGAGACCAGAAACAAAGCAACAACTGTTTGTCAACCATTACACGCCCAAATTGTATTCTTTATGCTCATCAGGATTCTCAAGTTCTTAAGCATGCATGTAAGCCCACCGAGTACAGTGGGGCTACTCAAGTGGATGAAATTACTCACAAACCAAAGTGCATATACATAAGCAATCACTGGACAACACTGGGGGAATTATTCCCCAGTATCAAAAGAAAAATAGGATTTAGGAAATGGGAACCAAGGGAGCAGATCTAAACAAAATGACAGCAGTGCTAAATGTCTACAAGCCACTATAATGTAATATCTAATAATGATTATACTGTCACAGTCCCTTGCCACAGAAACTCAATTTGGATCTGCTTTATTTAAAAAGTAAGAGATTGTAACACAGTAAATTTTACTTAATCTTCTCTTTCATTTTGAAATTATATATAAATCAAAGTGTTCTCTATTTAGCAACTACCTCCTAAACAGTAGGCTAAATCTTCAGGATTTACCAGCAAATTCCACACAAAAGGTTCAAATGCTACAAAAATACTTATTTCTCCTTAATCAGTATGATCTAAAAAAATAATAAATAAATCTTACAGTAAAAGAGGGGGATTAGTTTGAAATTTTATCACTTTAAACATACTATAATGCTAAAAGGCTTGTACACAGCAGCCAGCTGTCCAACAGATTTGACAAGAAAAAGAAGCAGCCCCAAACCAAAGAGACAAGGTAAACAACCCAGACAAATTATTTACCTTGAAAGCTGTCCCATCGGGAAAGCTCCTCCTTCAGGAGTCCAAGGATGCATTAATTTTCTTCCTCAACAATTCCATGCTTGATCTGAAAAAAAACCAGCAGAAATTGCTCTATGAAAGTCCACACACTGATTTTTCATATCCAATATACTTCTACTTTCTTATTGTTGGTGCAGTAGAAAGCAATGCTTAAATGGCTAGCAAGAACGCCAAATAACATTTCTATTCCAGAAGAAAAACATAACTCCAAACTTCAGAAATCAAAGCCTTCCAAACAAAACCATCAGTAATACAAGTAGAAACAAACGGCGTTGTCTAGACTTGTATTGACTAAGTCAACAGTATTTCTGCAAGAACAAAATCCATGTTCAACCGATTCAAAGCCACTCTCCGCCTTTCATTCAAAAAACCAGCTGTGACATGAAAGCCCTCCTTCCTATGCAGTAATAACTGCTTAACACTTCAAACTTGCAGCTACAAACGTCAAAATCAGAGAGAGCCCCTATTCTTTTAAATATATATATACACACAAGGAAAAGAGCACAGTGTAACTGGTGAATGTAATGCTAAACACCACAAAATTAGTTTGAAAAAAAAAAAACCCAGCAGAAATTACAACATTCGCTTTTGACACGTTCAGGAGTTGTATAGTACATAAGATTATAGTTACGTTATTCATCACAAGTACCACCTGAAAAATTCTTCTCACCACTTCTCTACTAAGTTTCACTAAAAGATGCAAACTTATAGCTAGCCCAGATCATTGTTATTTGCATTGCTTTAGCCTTGTTCTTGTGACAAGCCACACTATTAAAGGATATGTTAAATCTTGCGTCACCAAGTTACCACCCAAACAGCACATTTATTATGGACAAAGTCAAATATAACTACAATAAAAATATATTTAAAGAAAAATAAACAACCACCCCAAACAAATGACACATAAAAATACATATAGGTGTATATACATACACACACACACTTTGTCCCCTGTTTGGCTGAACTTTCCCTTCCTCCTGGTTTGCAGAGAGGGTTCTCTCCTCTTTTCCACACCTTTAGCTTCTGTTCTCACAAAACTTGCATACAAAAGCTTTTTAAATACAGAATTTCCTTAGCATAGAGGACCCCACTGGTAGCTCTGGACCCACAGGGTGGAGAGAGGCAGCGTGGGAAGCATGTGCACTGTGGACAGCCTTCAGCATTTCCCCTTGCCACAAAACCACCTGACCTAATGCCAGGTTAGAAAAAAAACATCTGACTCTGACCACTGCAATGTGTTACCTTAGGGAGAAACCAATAAGAAAATACAGTAAATAAAGTAATTCAAAAGAAAGCTAAACAAACAAAACCCAAACACGTGCTGATAAACGGATGGTCGTCCAAAAGAAGACCTATTCAAAGCTTTCAGGTACATGAAATAACAGAGGCATGCTTGACTACTGCTAGCATCAAGACCCAACAAAAGCAATAGAGCTAATTAAGCTGAAAAAAAGTAGTCAATGCTCTGAAATACTACATGTAGACAGTATTTCAACTCCTTCCCCTATGCACACCACAAAATAAAAAGACAGTTTGCACCACACAACAGTAGCAATTCTCAACATTTGGATTCAATTAGGGAAAAAAAAAATAAAGCTATCATTGCAGTCAAAACAAACATGGAAATGATAGGTAGAGCAATGAAAATGGTAATAAACATAGTTCAAAGCCTTTCCAATCCCATTTCACTGAAAGCTCAAACAAGCTGGATGTGAAATCTTTTGTGACCAAAGGAAAAATGGGAGAAGTCCCTCAGAGCAGAAGGAAGCAACACTTAAAAATATATATTCACCTTTCCAAGTCACCTTTATTTGAGAAAAATAGTATCAGTATTTTTCTTCTATATTATAGATGTAGACAAACTTTTTTTCCTGATTACTGCCAAATGGCTTTATTTAAGTAGTTCTACTTTCAACAGAAGACAAATTTTTATTTAGTGGAAGGGAAACACAACAAACACCTCACACTGTATTGCCATCAGGGTCCACTGTATAGACAGGACTTCCTTTAGGTCAGCATTAGACAGCCTTTCCTGCATTGTCCCAAATGCAGGTTTAAAGGTCTGCAAGAGTTCAGAATGAGAGACACAAAAGAATCTGTTATTTCTGGAGGATAATTCCATATTCCTTCAATAATATTTTAAAATGAAGGAAGAAAAAAAAATACTTTCCTAGAATAATACTTTATTCCCCAAAAACTTCACCTCACTTGCTTTGCACACCTTAATAGTTTTTTTGAATGCTGAATTTTATATATATTATAAACTGCTGCAAGTGGGATAGGTGATGACATTAACATCATCAAGAGGACAATCTCCTGGGTCAAGAATGGACATTTCTTTCTACCTCGGAGGCAAGCCTTCCTTTCTACATCACTGAAAAGCCTTTACAGTTTTCTTTCCCACTCCGTTTTCTCAGTGGGGTGGGGCACAGAGAAGTAGAAACTGCATAGCCTTGAATCTTAAAAAGTTCACTGTGAAAATACCAGCATCTGAGCAGCAGTACCAGCCTAGCACTAACAAGAACACAAACACTGCTCTTGCAAGCAAGGAAAACTACTTAAGACACATTCTACAACAGAAGTTCACTAAACTCCCTTATTTGTTTTCACATAACAATTTTGGTTGACACCAAAACACATTTTACACCTAGCACTTGATTTCTCATGTCTCCCTTGTAATTTTCTTTTTCGAGAGGGGGAAGAGCAGCCACCAAAAGTCTTCCCTCAAAACCCTCTTTTCTACACTAAACTCAACCACTTAGAAACTGGTGACTAACAGAAGATCTGTAGCTTCTGCTTTTAATTTGTTTATAAGCGAAATTGGTTTTCCTCTGCTGAAGACAGTGGTATTCAGAAATAAGTGTCATGAAAACAGAGTTTCTCTCAAGACAAGCAATTAAACAGGAGCAATGAACTCCAGTAACAATTTAAGCATGAAAAGACTACGCCAGGAGGGGGCTGACCCAAACTAAGATGGCTAGCAACAACTTCTTCCCTTTCCTAACATGAATTATTTATTTACATGAGTTTTAGTTCCAATTCTCCTTCTTCAACCATCAAGCCAAGTGACCTGCAACAGACAGCCAAATAAATTACCAAATTAATTCTTTCAAGTGCTAAATAGGCCTGTTAACATTTCTAAGTATCTGAAATAAATAATCCAGAAACATTAAAGCCTGGGCATTCACCTTTACCAAAACAATTCTGCCTGCTTCTCCTCAGGCAGATCTTCCCACCAAAGAATGCAGAAAAGTTTTTACACAGTCAGAGACATTCACCTGAAGTACTGCCTGCCACCCATAGTACCTTCTTTTCTAATTGCATTTTCAAAAGCAGCTAGCAAAATCTTAACACCACAATAGCTAAAAGCAATGCCACAAGCCTTTAAAATACTTCCCTCAATTTTTCTCATATTTGCCATAGGCAGGCCAGCAGAGTTCAGATAGTTACTGTTCTTATCATTTTGGCCTACTGGCAGGAAGAAAGAGCAAACCACAGACACTGTTACCATTAACCTTTATGTCTTTAGTTTAAGACTGTTTAGACAGACTGTCAAGTGTATGGGTTTTATCTGTCTTATGCATTTGTGCATATTCTTTCATACCTTTTCCTCCTGCTCAGTCTTCATTCCCTACCTACATTATCTTTCCACTTGCCTGTCATTAAACCCCTGCTGAGCAATAATGATTCATCCTTCAAAATTTGCACTTCTTTTCCCAAAAGGGTATTTATCCTTTTTTAATCCATAGGACAGTTACCCTATTTATCCCACCTATTGCTCATCATCCAGCATGTGTCAGCCAGCAGCAAAGGGGCTTGTGCCCCCACACCAGGCACCCAGCTGGGATCCCCACACTCTCCCCAGTCTCTGATCTGGACCCCCTCTGCTCCCTGTACATTCACATACAGGGGGAACAAAAATCCAAACCACAAGACACTTGGGTTTTGAGGTTCAGGCAAGTTCCAATGAGTTATTATTCTAAACTGAACAAAATATTAGCCTCACATCATCTCGGACAGCCCTACAAGGAGGTGTCAAGCTCAACCCTTGAGCAAGGCAGCTGACTGTGGGAAATGCAACTCCTTGTCTTTGCCTTGGGCAGGTTTATACATGTGCTCAGCACAACACAAAGAGTTTATCTTTTGATTTAGTAGTGTCCTGCACTGTCACTGGTAAAATTAACAGTGCTCTCACTGCTAACAATAATACAGCTGGTACGACAGGAACCTTATGCCAATGCTCAAAGCCGGGAAAAGAAAGTTACCTCTGAAAAAAGAAGCTTTAAGCAAGCAAGCTGTTGTCAATTTTTAAGCCAATTCCATATTAAGCAAAACCTACAGGTAAATATGATCACTATAAAGTTAATTCATGTTTGAGTTCTACAACATTTACTGAAATCACTTAAAAAAAAACCCAAAACACACCAAAAAACCCACATTTTCCTTGGTGCCTTTTATAGAAAAGATTTACCCTAAACACAGCTATCAAACACTACAGGTGACGCAGCCAACACTTAAATCACCCATTCGAGTTTACAATATAAAAACATTAGTTCACTTTTACTACTTTATCAACATAGTCTTTATGATCATATTAAATTTTGGTTAGTGCATCTCTCACTTCAGAAAAAGAAACAAGTATGGGGAACAGAAAGGAAAAACACATTTCCACCTGGTAATTTCCTACCCCAAGACTAAGCGAGGGGAAGAAACTAAAATCCCTCCAGTACAGTTTGGCATTTGACAGCATCTTGCACTTGGTGCGTGCATAGTTCTGCACAAATCTGAATGCTATTGACAGCTCTCGCTCATCAGGTAACTCAGAACTGTAGTTCAGGCTAACAAGAGGTCAGCTTTCACTTCTACCCGGAACAGGCAGTCACTGCACGTTAGTTCTTGCACCTCATTCCATAGAAGAAGCATTTCGCTCACAACAAACTTGCTGCCTTGCTTTGAAGTCAACATCAATTCTATCTCAAGAGACCACTGGTAAAATAACAAGTCAGACTTCTCAACCACAAGTTTAAGAAGACAGCAGCCCCAGACAGCAAAAGTCCCAAACCTGCCCGAACATTGTTTGGACAAGAACGTTTGCTCTCAGAGATGTCAAATCTTGCTGCCCATATAGCAACAATTACTCAGCTGCCATTAAATCCGATTTTATCCACCAGATATCCTCAGCTCAGAAGGCTTTGGTCATATGCCATCTTAATGTGCCACTTTCTAGTGTGTTCAACCAGCCCTAGAAACAGTAAATCGCATTTGTATATTAAAGAAAAGTGTTTTCTGCCACTCACTCAACGATATGTTACCTCCTTTCCACAAGTGACTGCTTCTCGACAGGTCTTTGCAGACTGGATTCACACTCTTTGTTAAATAAAGCTTTACGGTATCTCTGAACATTTATAGTGCCATGACTCAGTTAAATTCTAATCGGCCTGTGAGCTGTCAGACACTGCAGGCAGGTCCCCTCAAAATAAAACAAGGAATAATATAGTCTCCAGATTCCAGAAAGATGAGGCAGGAAGGGACAACTTCCACTTCAGCCTTCCTAACAACAACTTAACCCCAAAGCCAGAAATCTTACCAGATCTTCAACATGTCTCAAGCGTTTTAGCTGATGACTTACTGAAATTAAAAATCTAATAAATCATCGGAATCCACGTTGCAGAATCCACGAGAGGTGCAGCACATACACGAGGCTGTTTGCACCTGACAAAGCTGTCCCTTGTTTTGTCCACACTAGGCTTCTTTCGGTTTCACAACTTTGCAACTTAAATCACCTACTGACACTTACAAAGCACAGACTCAAACAACATGTTCCGTGGGGAGAAAAGGGGAGAGAGCGGCAATTAAAGAGGAAAACAAAAATCACCTTTAAAGGGCTTCAGGGACACAAAAACACGTCTGGAAAAAGTAACCTTTAGTCTAGAAGGTAAACAGCGACGTCCCTAAGGAGCCCGAGGCGATGAGAAGGCATCTTTGGGGGAAGCAGAGAGCCTAGCGCCTGTCACCGACAAGAGGCGACGCAAAAAGCACATCGGGCACCGGCCGCTCGCCCGCAGGTCAAGGCGGGGCGGGCGGTGGCACACAGCCGGGGGGAGGCGAGAAAAGACCGTGGCCTTGCCTGCAGCTGCCGGGAGAGCAGCTGAGCAGCTGCAAGAGGGTGGCGGGCGAGGCCGCGGTCGGCGGGGCCGGGTCTGCCTCTCCGCACCACGGGCGGCCGCCGCAGCCGCTGCGCACAGAGCTTGCGGCTCCTGAATACTTAACACGCACACCGAGAAAAAAAGGAGCAGGAGGGTGTCCCTCCAGAACGGCGACCCGGGCTTGCAGCCAGCGCTCGGGAAAACACTCGAGGGTCTCGGGGGGAACGACTAATAACTTTTCCTTCCCTCCCGCTCCCCTAAGCCCACCCTGCCCGGCCAAACTTTCAGCTCGCACCGGCTGTGCGGCGTGCCGGAGGAGCGACCGCCACCGGAAACAGCCCCCGCCACCGTCAGCCCCGCGCCTGGCTCACCCCGGCATTGTTCCCAGCCGCCGCCGCCCGGCAGCGCGGCCCGGCCCGCCCCGCTCGGCCATTTCCCCGCCAGCCAGCGCGGCTGCCGCCGCGGAGCGCCGCACTCACCCTGCAGCGGGTCCGCGCACCCTCTCCCTCCGCGGCGGCAGCGGCTCCTCCCGGGCGGGCTGCCTGGTGCCTCCGGGAGAGGCTCCGGCGGCGGCTCCCGCGCAGGCAACTGGCACGCACACACCGCCCCGGCGGCCGGTGCCGGCGCGGAGAGGAACGGCGGCGGCTCCCGGAGCCGAGGACAGCGGCTGGGCTCCCCGGCGGCAGGACAGGACACGACAGGACAGGACGCACCGCCTCTCCCCCACACTCCCCCCCTTCCCGCGTCCGTCCGTCCGTATCTCTGTCTGCTTGTGCGTCCGTCACCCCCTCCCGGCCCCGCGCACATACACGGCGAGCTCCGCTCCTGTGCTCTCCGCGGCTCGGGGCTCTGCTGCAATGCCTGCGAGGCTGACTTTCAAAGCCTAACCCGCAGCCGTGATCCTCCCCGCCTTCCACCTCGCCCGCCGCGGCACAGCCCAGCCCCGGCCCCTCCCCGCGCCGCGCCATTCATCTCCCCGGCCAACTTTCTTAACCCTTTTCTAACCCGCAGCGAGGGAAGGGCGGGGAGAGGAGGGCACGGTGGCGGGGGGAAGGAGGATGAACCCCCGCCCCTCCCGGGGCTGGCAGCCGCTGAACGCGGCGCACGTAGGCGGCTCGCGTAGCCTCCTGCTCGCTCTAATCGATCCAACTGAAGGCGCAGAGCCCCCGGGAAACAAACTTAGGAGCGATAGCACTGGAGGACTCGTATTTAATGAAAACAGCGGCGGCTTAAAAATAACACCTTTTTGGTTTTTTTTTTTTCCCTTGGGGTCGTCTAACGGGGAGGGAGGGCGGGCTTGCAGCCGTTACTATTTCTCATCGCTTTAAAGCTGATATTTTCATGCTTTTCTTCGAAAAATATGCGCTAGAAACTTTCTTTTCCTTTTTCTCTCTGAGAAGATCCCGCCAGCGCACGGCCGCTGCCCCAGCACCTGCGGCTGCTCCCGGCCGGGCCCTGCTTCCATCTTTGCCACCCTCCCTGCTTCCATTCCCCCTTGGCTCCCTGTCTCCCTGCCCTCCTGGCTCCGGGCGCGTCTCGTTACCTCTCGGCCTCCGCGCCCTGGAGAGGGGACAGTCCTTGAAGGGGGACGGCCCCGGTGTCGCGGGCTGGGGAGAGGGCGCCCGGCTCCCGCCGCAGAAGCAGTTCGGGACTCGGGGGCAGACCGGCTCATCGCTGGCGTGCTGTTCGCCCACGTGGCGATAAATACCGCTCGGGAGGAAGCCCAGCCTTGGGCTGAGCTCTCCAGGAGAATCGCCCTCCATTTTGGTAGGTGGCATCCCCACAACCTCTGCTGTCAGAAATGGCACGGTATGTCAAGTTGCTCCTTAGACTTCATTCCCGTCAAGGAGGAGAGATAGTGGCTGAGCTTGGCTGTATAGGCAAAGCTGCAAAATCTCTGTGATCTTTACTGCATCTTCTGTGTGCCTGTGTTTGACAAATGTCTTGGCACTTTGCATGGTGTTTGCCAGATGCATTACAGAATACTTTGTGATACTTCCAGAAGTTAAAGACTGAGGAAAAGAACCTAATTTGTTTACAAGTCGCTTATAAATTGTGTGATATCTGCATTAGCATACACCAACATTCTAAAACTCAAAAAATTTATAAATGGTTCGTTTTTTTAGTAAAAGGGTAATATAGTTAACATACAGATCTCCACTTTAAAGAACAAAAAAGAGAGTCATGTTTGTGGAAAGAAAATAAACTTAACCTAGAGATATCATGAATGAAAATAAATGTGGGAATGTTAAGAAAAACATCTTTCACTTCAGAAGGTACAGATTGTGTACAGGCTTACAGCAGAGCTAGTAATGTGTTACTTGACCTATTTTTTTAAGCCAATGAAAGATTTAGGTTAACTTCATCATTCTGTGTTTTTAACCACTCTCTTCCAGAAACACAGCAGCAGTTTCTAAAGCTACTGCATGTCACAGTGTCTATACAAGAGTCTCTTGTTTTGAGAACATTTCGTAATATAGCCTGATCATACTCACATTGAAACAATAAGTTTTGTTCTTCATTTTCATAGTAGGCTGATCAGCAAATTCATATTGTAAAAAAAATCTTTGAATTTTATTTCGTGTAGAATCTTTATCTCAATTTTTTTTCAATGCTAAGCAGCTGAATTAGCTGGGGAAAAAGATTTTTTTTCATTACTCCAGCAATTTAGCTGCTATTTCAATCAAGAGTGTCTGTAGTAGAGACCTCTTTCATTCTTAACCTTAGGGAATGTGTTGCGTAGATGAGAGACCTACAAAATGAGGAATCTTGGGCAAGCAACAGAAAAATGTGCGCATGGAATATTTGTTCAAATTATTATTGTTTGTTAACCTAGTTGCTTGAGGACACAAGTTTTGATATGGTACTATCAACTGAGACTGTATTAAATAATACATTGTATGATTTAGGAGATTCTTTCCAACACTAATATTCATATCACACTGAGTTGTGCCACTTGCTCATATTTAAGTATGGGAATTCAAACAATATATAAAATAAATACACTGTACATGTAGATGAGAAATTCCATCACACAGTCAATTCAGCCTCTCAAGAAATATGAAAGTACTGATGTGTATTTGTTGGTTCT
>JBCJKH010069235.1:0-14015 GCA_039877255.1 Loriculus beryllinus | reverse complement strand
TAATCTTTGGTTGTTGATATGCGTGTGAGGAATTTTTCAGTTTTGGTCAGAATGATGCGTCCATCTGACTATACTGCTTTGGTATTACCCTATAATATTCTTCTTGCTTTTGGATGGAACTGTGAAATAATAAATATAGCATACATATAAATTATAAAAGCATTACTGTGTAGGACTTCAGTGTGTGCAAAATGCAAGTATTCCTTGTTTGATGCATTTTTCACTTCATTGTTAAAATATTTCTCTTAGATAAAATGGTAGGTCTGAAGTGGTGACAGGTGATTGGAAATGTAGGCCTTCTGCTCAATCTGATAATGACCCAAATAAACTGCATTAAACTGTCCCATTTAAATCAGTGAGAAAACTAATGTCAACAAGATTTATCTTGGAGCAGGTTTTGGTTGCCTACATAATCTGAAGGATCACACCTCCAAAAATTTTCAGTTTCTGAACACCTTGATAATGTTTGAATTTAATTTCTGTGAGAATAATGCCATCTACTGAGTTATCATGCAGAACATTTGGACATTGACCAAATAATGTCCAAATAATACAAATATGCTGTTGTAGTTGGGTCCTGGTTTGTGAAATGTAAATAGGATTTTCAGGTTGCTATGGAGTCTTATTTGCAATTTGTCTTCTTTCTTACAACACCCTCACTGGGTAAACTAACATTTTATTGACTGACAGGATATTGTGTAACGGTTGTAATTTTGTCACATTCAAAGTAAAAACTTTAATGTAGTCTTTGTATAAGGCAAATGAGAATAAATTCTTTATTTCTATCTGATAGAAGTCCTAGTAGCTCTATTTTTTTTTTTTGTACTTTGTCAACAATTCTGAGTAGAATAAAATTAGATATAGAGTAGGTATTTATCTTGCTATCTCAAGCAAAACTTTCATTAATGAATTATTACATTTTTCTCAGCTTCTTATAGGAATAGTATGTAGTATTGAGAGTAATTGTTATCAGGATTCAACAGCTGGTGTTCCTGTCAGTGGCATCACCTAAAAATAGCAACTGATTTTCCAGAGGATGCCAGTCTGAAGAGAATTAGTGTTTCTTTCATATAGGTGCATTTTAGTAGTTAAGCATAAAATTCCATCTTCCAAAGTGGAAGAAAGGAAATGGAAAGTAAAAAACAAGTAGTACTGATTTGAAGAAAGCCACTGCAAACAAATGAATGAGAGGAATTAAAGCAATTACTTTAATGCAGAATATTTTCTCTTTTTTTTAACAAGATTGAACCACTGTTTTCTACTCCTATCTTTTCAAAATATAATCCTTTCTTATGTGACTTCATTTAAATTATTAATATAAAAATAGGGAGATGCTGGCACGTAACTGCTAGATTGCTGTATTGAATCAAACTCATCTAAGGAAACAGTGAAGAAAAAGATCCAGTAGTAAGGAAAACAGAAATATGAGACATAGCAGAGCTGGAGTGGTGACATGAGGTTCATAGAAACAGGGCTTCAGAAAAGACATCACAAACCTTATTCTGTAATTGCAAAGTGTGTTGCCATAGTACCTCTAAAGCTGCAAAGTCAGCAGGGACAGCACATGGTAGATGAGTAAGCAAGCCGAAAACAAGTAGCATTGAAAATTTAATGCGACATGCTTGAAAAAAAAAATTTTACAAGAGACCTACAAGTGAGAGTTGAATGGAAAACACAGCATCATTCTGGAGTTTGATATGAAAGGTGGAGAATTTCATTATTTTATTGCAAGAAGAAATGCTAAGATAAGGGAAAGGTAAATGCAAGCTACCAACAAAATAACTGGTGTTGGACAGTGCCAGATTTTTGTTCATCTAATGGAAATTCTATATGCTTGGCCAGCACAAGAAAGCTAATTTTCTATAACAACTATTTTTACCTCTGTGCTGCTGAGGGAGAGGTAGAGAATATCAGCAGAAATTTTAGCCCAGGAAGAAGGGAGGGTTCGAGAAGGTGTTTTTAAGATTTGGTTTTACTTCTCGTCATCCTACTCTGATTTGATTAGTAATTTCCTCAAGTTGAATCTGGTTTGCCTGTGATAGTAATTGCTTAATACTATTTCCCTGTCCTTATCTTGACCCATGAGATTTTTGTTACATTTTCTTTCTCCTGTCCAGCTGAGGAGGGTGAGCAATGGAGTGGCTTTGGTGGGCACCTGGTATACAGCCAGGGTCAACCCACAACAGTATGGCATGATGTTCTGTAGGTAAATGCCAGGAGTCATATGTCTCCAATTAATGGGATGCCTCTGAAAGAATAGCAGTGTCCGAAATGTCTCGCATGGGTATTACTATTAAGCCTTTTTAACTTTTTTCAAAAGGGAAGAGACGGACTCTGGAACAAGACTGAATTGGTAACTTCAGTGCTTTTGGTTTGCACCTTAAATCATCAAATATGGTTCAAAGAAGAGGGTTTCGACCCTAAAAGGCTACATAGGTAATAGACATTTTCTAATAGCATCTTCACTAGAATATTTCTACAACAGAAGAGCAATTTTAAGTACTGCCTGTGTTGGCCCTTTCAGTGCACTGGAGAGGTGCTTCTTGGCCCCTCTGTTCTTTGTAGTGAATTTTCATAGTCCTTTGCTCATTCTGTCCTTTGTAGCCAGAGGTGAAAAGATACTATTTTAACCATTATTTTTTCCATTCAAACTCTGTTCCCTAATACAATTCTGTTCATATTCCATCCATTTATGTTCTCTAATGTTTTGTTCTCAGCAGTCAGAATTAGTTTTGTGGCCATTGGCCATCCAATATCCATTAGTCCCAGAGAGGAAATATAAAAAGCACATGGGAGGCACTGATGCATCTATATAGGGAATATCTTCACTGCAGACTCATTTGTGCTAATTAGTACTGGGATTGGAGTTTTCCAGTTAGCCTGACATGAGTGTAAGTATTCCCACAGCAAAGCCTTCTGTGTGCAGTTGTCCCCAAATCAGGATATGGGTGTTCCCAGAGGAGAAAAGCCCTGATGCTTTGTGTTGTGGTGCTCTGAGGTTTGTTGCTAAGATGAATGAGCTGTGAGAATGTCTTGCCTTTTGAAAGGATTGTTAGAACGGTGCTGGAGTATTCACCACATCTCTTTTGCATTTGAACACAGGTCTAGGCAAAACTAAAGGACAGAATAGGCTTAGTTCATACATATAGCTGGAAGCCAGTGTGCCTGGGGTCAAATAAGCATATCGCAGAGTTGTTAAGAGGTAAAAATAAGGGTTGAGTGAAAAACACTTTTAAGACTAAAACCTAAATCTGTAGTGGATAAATATTTTTGGTTGCCTACTTCATAACTTAGTTCTAGTCAAAACTATTGAAAGAACAAGTCTAACAATCAGAAATATGACCAAGTTAAATATATAATAATTTATTTTCATTGCCATATGCAACTGAAGGTTATGGACAGCCTAATGAGTGTTGTTAATACTTTTTGTATTTTTACATTTATAATGGGAGGAAAAGTTCAGGGTAGTATCTAGTTAAAATTTGTAGCTACTTAGAGCAGAAACAAATACGATAATGCTGATAGGTTAATTTATTGACTGGTGAGGCTTTTTAATAAGTTGATAATAAGAGTACAAAATCCTTTTGGGCTAGTGTATTTTCCCTCAGAAGCTAGACAGAGTACATTAATCTAGCATCTTCAAATGAAGCTGCTGAATCACAGAATGGTTAAGGTTCAGAGAGACCTCTGGAGTTCACTTGGTCCAGCTCCTTCCTTTTCAAGCAGGCCCACATAGACCAGGTTGCCCAGGATCACGTCCAGATGTCTTTTAAAGGACTGTCCAGACAGTCTTCTAGAAGGGATACTCCACGACTTTCCTGGGCAACCTGTACCAGTGCTCAGTTACCCTCACAGTAACAAAGTGTTTGCTGATGTTCAGAAAGAACCTTCCTGTGTTCATGCCAATTGCTTCTGATCCTGACTCTGGTCACCACTGAAAAGAACCTGACTCTGTACTCTTCGTGCCATCCCTTCAGTTAGTTACACACATTGGTAAGATCGTTCCTGAACCTTGCATTCTCTAGGCTGAACTGTCCCAGCCTTTCCTCATATGTGAGCTGCTCCGGTCCATCATCTTCATGGCCCTTTGCTGGACTCTCTCCAGTATGTCCATGTCACTTGTATACTGAAGAGCCCAGAACTGGACCCAGCACTCCAGGTGTGGCTTCACCAATGCTGACTAAAGGGGAAAGACAACTTCCCTCAACACCCGCTGGCAACACCATTACTCATGTAGTGCCTTTGCCATCAGCCTTTGCCACCAGGGCATATTACTGATTCGTGTTAAACTTGGGCATCCAACAGGACCCTATTCTTTCTCTGCCAAGCTCTTTTCCCATCTGGCCATCCCCTAGTATATGCTGGTGTATGGGATGGTTCCTTCCCAGGTACTGGACTTCACACTTCCCTTTGTTGAACTTCATTTGGTCCTTCTCAACCCATTTCTTCTCCTTGTTCAGGTCCCTCTGGATGGCAGCATGATCTTTTAACTTGCCAGCCAATTTTGCTATCAGCACAAATATAGTTAATGAAACGATACATACTAACTGAAGAGAATGATTGTAAGTCCAGGCAGCATACCCGTTATGACTTGCTGAGAAGGATAAGGTATAAGAGCTTTCTTCTCATAATGATGAAAGAGGTCAGTAACAGTTAAATGCTTTCACTTATAGCAGAATAGGATATTATAGCCATTAGAAAAATTCCTGTTTAACTGGAGCCTATATTAGGCATAACTTTTGTCAGAATCAGGACTTGTCCATCTGAAGAAATGTGATCAGAAACAAACGAAGAAATAATATATGTGTAATGGAAAAATGACATTGGTGAAAGTTTCCTGAAAGGCCTTTTGATAATGAAGAAACAATGAGGTTTTGTATCATGAAAGGAAATGCCAGATAGGAGCTGCTAGTTATTATCTTATGAGAAAACACTATTGAAACTAAAAGCTGGTGAGATGGTGGAAACATTTGCAGCACAGTATTTTTAATGCCAAAAGCAACAACTTTTAATCGAACTGTTTATCATAAAAAAAAATAAATATCTGAGGGAAGGAGAAGCAAAACTTCCATGTTCTACAGCTTCCTTGCAAATAATGCAATACAGGTAACTCTTACAGTTCACAGTGTAGGTATTAAACAGTCCCAGAAATCTGCACATGGCTTATGATCTACTTTGAAATTGGCATGTTTGGTAACAGAAGGATTGCTGAGAGGCTTCTGTGCTTGACATGGGAGTTGCTGCTGATATGGACATGCTCTAGGCAGAGACTTGTGTTTCTAAGCCCCCATATGTTTTGGCAGAATGGCTCCTAATGTGAGTATGAATCTCTTTTCCTTGAATAGCAATGATCAGCCAGAAGACTTAATTATAAAGGTTATGTCATTGAGTTTTTTGCAAATTAATTAAGAATGGGAAAGTTCCTTGCAAGCAAATGTCCGTCTAGTTTAGGATTCAACTTGACATTAGAAGGCAATGCAATTAAAGTCTTAAATAGATTTGAGATTTGTTAGCAAACTCTAAATACCTTCAGTATTTAATTTCATTCATGGCTCTGCAGTTAGGTACAGTATAAATAAGAGCTGAAGTTAAGTATATATTTTTGGAAATGTCATTTACTTGTGGATTTATACAGTAAGCAAACCTTACAACAGCTTAAAGTAAAATGAAGTGGCTTACAAAAATTTTATTTTTCTCTAACTAGAATTGCATTTAAGAAAAACATGGTTTAAGGCAGGGCAGCTCAAATATGTATATTCTAAAAAAGTTATATGGTGAATTTCTTTGGAATCACTAATAAACAGGTATGTAAAATGTCACATTTTGGGTTTTGTAGCAAAGAAAGGCACTTTTTGCATGTATTTTCTCGGTTTAAGAGAAAAAGAGTGGGTCTTGCCACTTGTCCTAGTCCATCTAAGAATGTGACATCCTTAGGCTGAGATGAAGAAAAAAGGAAAAAAAAAAAGTGGAAAGTAGGAGTGAAGAAAATGTCTGGAAAGAAGGGAGCTCATGTCAATTACTAATTGTCAGTTTACCTTAGTCTGCAAAATTCACGATAGAATAAACACTACAATACACATTCCATGTAGCTTATATATTGTATGCATTATTACATGCACCATCATAATATAGTATCATATAAACAAAATAGTGAAAATATAAATCTGTTTACACAGGTTAGATTATATTATGGGGTTTATAGAGATATAAAAAACAAACACTAGAATAGTTTCTTCAAATGCAAATTGGTTGCGTTTCTTAAGTGGTTCTTCATATCCTGTAACAGTTTATGGATTTTTCTTTACTTATAAATCTTTTTTGTTTGTTTGTTTTTCTCATGAGGTTGCTTTTTTTTCCCTGATCCTTGAACTTTACTTAAGTTGCAGCCTTTAGTATTTACATCACAGAACAGTAGTTACTGAACATGGTTCAAGACAGTATGCTCTTGGTATTAACCCATCACTGCTGAACTCAAGAGTCTACATTTTGTATAGAAGTGATTGACAGTGGAGAAAGGTCATCACAAAGGTTTAAAGAGGGAAGGGTGATAATATAATTGGCCTTTAAATGAGACCATATTTTAGGATATTAAAACAAAAACCTGTCTTTAAGTGTTGGTCTCTGGAACCTTTTAAGGTTTCAGATATCAATATAGGTGATCTTTGCTTAAGTACGAAATAGTGTTTCTACTTCTCTAACTTGCTTCCGACTTCTTGTTTAAAGAAAGGGTCAAAAAGAAGTATTTGTAACAATAAAACCTAAAATGATACTAACAAGCCTCTTTCAGGTCCTGATAGGCAAATACTCTCAGTGCCTGTTTTTTTATAAATTCCAAACAGTGGAACCCTAATTGATTTTTATGCAGAAATCTCTTGGTAAGATTTCTATGCACAAATCCTGAGTATGTGTTTACATGTAATTAATTTAACATAGAAGAGGCAAAACAACTTTTTGTTGTTGTTATTGGTGTGTGTGGTTTTTTGATTTTTTTTTTTAATTGCTTCTGGTGATGGTTCTTCACTATTAATTCAGCAAGCCATGAAGTCATAGAGAAAGAGAACAAAGCTACTCAGCGCTTGTAGAAGTTATGTTTTATATTGCTGAATAATTCAGTGGTTTCTAAAGGAATAAAGATCTCTGTCTTTAAATAAAAGTAGTCTGAAATTAAGATTTCACTGTGGGTTTTATAGCTATTAAATACCCTATAGCAAGTACTGTTAAGTAATCTTTCAAAATCACCACTTTTGGCTAGCTGGTTTTCCCTAGGGGGCATAGGTAAGCAGGTTTCTGTAATGGTTTTGTGCAGGAAAAACTGATAATCTCCAGTTATAAAACCAGGAATACTTTTTTTTCTTTTAATCACTATAGAGATAATGTCTGGGAAAGTTTCACACATCTGATTGTACAGTTGTTTTTCAGAAGCCCATCAACTCTAAATAATCAGTCTGCATACAATGGTCTTTTATAAAGTACATGGTTTGAAAGTTGTTTCAGTATACTAATGAACCCAATACTATGTCAGCTGGAGTTCATGATGGCCATGAATACCAGTAGGAAGAAATCAGAGCTACAAATTAAACATTTTAATTTATTTTTTTAATAAGCTGTAAGCAGTATGTTCTTGAAATATACCAGATACCATTCTATATAAAGCATAAAACTCCTCTGTAAAGGAAGAAAACATCTTTCCGGTCCATCATGTCTGTCTGGTCAATCTTGTAAGAGTACATGTACAAAACCTGTGCCCTTCTTCTGCCTTTTATGCATCAGCAGACCTGAAAGTAGCTGAAAAGATATGGCAATGTAATATAAGGCATGGAAATTGGAAATCCCATGGAGTGTCTTTCTGCCATTTCCAAATAGATATATTTGAATTTAATACAAGAAAATGGGATGATCTTGAATTTTTGGAAACTGATTTACTGATACCTTTTATATAAGTTATTTTGGGGAAAAAATATTCAATCAAAATAAAGGATGAATAAATGGATACTTTTGATAAATAATAAAACTCTAGCAGAGAATGAGAAGAACAAGCATGTTAACTTATGTCCAGGTGGGTTTGTCCTCTGTTGTTCTTATATTTTAAAATATACTTCCCTAGATTATACTTGTTGCGTTCCGAAGCTGAAGGATGACAACTTTTCTGCAGCTATTACTTACTGATGTTACTTAACATTGCCAATTCAGAATATATACTGGCAAAGGGAAAAAAAAAATATTCTTGCCAACTGTACAGCTGGATTGTCAGACTGTGTGTATAACAATTCCACTATAAAAATGTATATTTATATTATGGTAATGTCTGTCGACTTCTTTTTTTAATGACTAGCTCATTGTGATTCTGTTGGTTTTATTTGTAGTTATTGTCTTCTCCCTAAATACCAATTTTACCCCTTTTTTTGATTAATACGTCACAGTTGTCTCCTTTTTATTGTGCTCTTCCTTTTCAATTTCAAAGAAGAAAATGATACTGAGGGATAATCGACTCTGTCCAGTTTTGCTAGTAGAGAGCATGAAGGAGCAGAAATGGTATAAATCTTTATCTCCTTCAGTGTAGAGGCTACCCTGAAGCTGAACACAGCTCATCCTTGAATCCACACAGAAAAATACTGTATTTTTGATGTTGGGAACTCAGGGGAAATATAGGCTCATACTGTGCCAAATCCTTCTTCCAGAAAATGCATTTCTTAAAAATTAATTTGCATCTTGGTTAGAAATAGTGGAAAGCAAAGGTTTACCTTTATATTTATACTAATGGGCTTACTTCCTAAATGCTGTACTTGAAACAGTTATGTTTCTGAGGTCATAAAAAAAATAAATTAATGTTAATACTTGTCATTTTGGGGTTGGGGAAAAGGTAGCACTTTCTGATCCTTTATACTTAAAGCTTAAAATCCACTCATTTTCATATTTCCATACTTGATAAATAATTAGGCTTATTCCTCTTACAGTAACTGTTCCTGTTTCAGCGTAATGTAATTTGCTTTTTGGACTATAAGTATTAAATGATATGTGAAACAGACAATAGCAACTAGGTTATAATTTATCTCACACTGTTACTACTAGTGTGCTTTTTAAGAACAGTGGATAAAATTCTTAACAGCCAAAAATCAGAAGTAGTCTTTCAGATCAAATTTCCACCTTACTTTCTCAAGAAGGTTTTGTGAGTGGAAGCAATTAAAAATAATCACAGGTCTACTGTGTCAGTCTCCTCTAGGTTCCATATATGCCCCAAACAGAGTCTGGGTGTGTAAAGTCTACTGGAACAATAGTGTAGAGCTGTGTACATGTTGTAAGAACCAAATTTTAGTGGTATCCTGCTGGTGGCTGGGTCTCTCAATTGTACTATGCTCTGTAACTTATCTAGATTCTTTCTTGTACTTGGGGGAAGAGTGAGTTTCCTTGGACAGAAACTGAGTGAACTAACATGCATGCAATATGTTTGGTAATGAAACCGAGATTTGGGAGAGAACAGAAACAAAAAGTAATTTGATAGCATACATGTAAACAGAATATACCTTTTAGATGCATAAAAAGTTGTTCGCCATATTTACTTGTCCTTTTAAGGGGAAGAAGGCAGAAGCTGGTTGTTTGAAATCCAAGAATTATTAGAACTGAATGTAGCTATTCCCCACATGGTTGAAGATTTTGTGCCTCTCAAGTAGTCAAACAGGGATTGTGGCAGATGCTATTAGACAAAAAAAAAGTAATTACTGTAGAAGTGCATTTTGGACACATCATGAAGCTGTACTCACAATTTTAGTCTTGTGGAAAAGTCATTAACTTAAATTTATTCTGCCGCTCACTCATTGGGAAGGTCTTAAAATCTTTTCAGTAAACTTGTCTGGGTTTTTTTCCCCCTTAGTGATTATTCAGATGCTTAAATATTTTATATCAAAAAATTAAGAACTCTTCTTTTATTCCTGTTTTTTTTTTTTTTAAAAAAAAAGACAGAAAATATGAGATGCTTTCATGAAATTACTGAAAATAGAATTCCATCTAGCCAATATATTTAAGGTGAAATTTACTTTTGATATATTTAGACCTTTAACGTATGGCTGTATGTGAAACTTTTATCACAGTTACTGACTTAAATGGTCTCCAAAGCATATCTAAGTGTTTATTCATCTTTTATTTTAGAAGTAATCTCCCAGTCATAAACTGAAGCAGGGAAAACTTCTACTAAATCCAGAAACTGCCTTTTTCAAAACCATTTGGTAAAGTTTCAGGGTTGATTGTTTTCATTTTCACTGTTAATATTTCAATTTCAGAAGACTGAAGCTCCCCTTGGAGCTATTTAAAAGATTGTCAGAAGTCTTCTGTGTTTCTAGTAAACCTGTGGCTTATTTTTCACTTGTATGATTGTTTTCCTTTCCAGATATATTTATTTTTGTTAGGTCCATGTTGTAAATCAACTTGTTTCAAGGGGAGTTGTCATTATTTGAGGGCAGAATGTTTCACATCAGATAACTGCTTTATTCCCTGTTGACTGTTGTATTATTGGGCTTTCTGGGTTGTTTTTGCTGTCTTTTTTGGGGTTGGTTTTTTTTTTTTTTAGTAAGTATGTAATATTTAGCTCTCATCTGTTCTTCTTTTCATCTGTTATTGCCCCCTATCAACTTGTGCCTTTCTGCAAGACCTAATACTTTCTCTTAATCCATTGTAACACTCAGCATGTCTTCTTGAATGAAATACCTTTATTCTGCCAGTCTTGTAAGCTGTTCTTTCACACAGTGATGAACTTCAATACTTTACAAATATTAGGTTTATCAAGATTAATCAATTCTTCTACCTTGAGCTCTTCAGAGGCCTGCTAGAACAATTTTGGAGATTTTATACTGTACAACTACAATACAGTTTTCTCTTCTTTGGTGATATCTCATTTGGTCACACACATTTTTCCTCAAGTGTTGTTTCTTCTATTGCACTAAAATGAATAATGCCAGCAGTGGCTAATTCTCTCAGTAAAGTCCCAGTGACTAGGTCACTAGGTCTTGAATAGTGAAGCTGTTGCAAAAATTTGAAAATTTAGTAGCAAATGTGTAATTTGCATGCTTGTGATGTTTTCTTGAAACAAGCTGAGAAGTTTGAAATCAATATTAATCCCACTACTTCCACCAGCTTCAGGGTCTAAATGCATTGCAAAATTAGTGACAGACATTCTGTGCTTGATCTAGACTGAGTGGATACAGTTACTATATTTCTCTATAAAGCGTTACTGTGAAGAAACACCATGGCATATAGCACCATATATAGGAGAAAGGGAAAAGCAAACGGCTTAAATTCAATGACCCAAATAAAATGTTAATTATAAAGGGATTCAATTTCTCTTTCCTAACAAAGACATTTCAAGGAGTAGGCAATAAGTTCTTCCAGGGGCTATTCTTCTGACTCTATGGGATGTTACCTGAGAAGTGCAAGGAAGAGAGTGTTTTTGATTTAGTTTGTTCAATGCTTTCACTTCAGTAGCCTACGAAATGGTAAAAGACATTATAAAGGGAGACTGTATTTATACATAGGTATGAATTTACACTTCTGCAGTTTAGACACTTGTGTTTCTCTGGAATCTCATCCAGAGTTTGTATCTTTCTACTTTTAAATACACCCGTAGAATGGTTGGGATTCAAAGCATGTTTTTTAGGCATGGACTCTGGAGTCTGAGATGAAGAGAAGGAGTCATATTTGGTGGGTCCAGTTGGAGCTGAGCTGAGCCTGCCTTTAATGGAAATGGTCCAATTTATCTTTAGATGCAGTACTTTTTCCAGCAGCTCATATTCTCCCCCTTCATACAGCATTCTGTGAGGGCAATTGGCTAAGCCTTATATTTGCATTATTTGTTTATGCTGAACTCTCAGATCAGTTGATTGCTTTAATTTTGTCCCACTGATATGTAACAACATATTTAATACTTTGTTACACTGGATTATCATTTACAATTCCTTCTAAGCAAATCCATCTGAATATCAAGCTTGACCATGTCAGCCAAACCTTCTAAGTACAGCAGCATTCCTGCCTCTTCAGAGCTGCAAAAATTGTATGGAATTTTCTCTAGTATATCCAGTGTCTATCTAGCTTTGGTGTACAAGCAGAGCTATTAGCTGCATATAATAAGAAAATTAAGATATATGTCATAGTCATCCCTTCCTTTAGCCTGAGAACATAAGCTAACCACAGGGGCACAGTAGAAAGCTCTGAATATGATCAGAGCTTTGCAGCTCAGGCTAACTCTTCTAGTTGATAAATGACCCTACATCCATCCTGTTGATCAGCATCACTAACTGAAAGCAAACCAGCAATGAATGGTGAAGAATTTTTAATTTAGGGATAAATTGGGTTATCTCACTTTCTCATACTGCATAGCACAGTGGTAGGACCTAGCCTTCATTTAATGTGTATTGCTACATACTGCTTTAGCTCTTTCAATCCATAATCCCAGGCTTTCCCTGAGGCACCCTCCCATGGCTGAGGGGCTCAGCTCTGCCCTGTGGTGGGGCCATTGGAGTTGGCTGGAAGTGGCTGTGTCCGGCACTGGGCAGCACCCTACACTGAGCACAGGGGATGCCCAGGCAGCACCTCACTGCTGCTGACACATATTCAGGTAAGCCCAGTACAAATGAATAATTTTACTTAGAAATTCAAGTCCCATTTTATCCTTCTGTGAGACAGAGAAAAGGGTAGTGTGTTGTCTATAGAGTGCTGTGTAACCTGTTGTAAACTAAATGCATTATCATGTGTAACAGCTATGCTATTCCCAAACGTGCAGTGAGATGGTTCTCCAGATGTTACTACTAGGAAGTATAAAGCTAGAGAACAGTATAGCTATAGATCACAGCAATAGATACAAGTTATCTTGGTCTGGTCATTTTGCATTTGAGGATTTACCAGATAGAAGTCTCAGAAGTCTAATTGTTTCTAAAAATTATCTACTGATGTGAGTACAGTCATTAGCTGATGTTCAAGTATCCCTGATCCTCTTCAATATCAAAATATCTGCTTTAAATTTTTGATTAAATTGCCTTGTCTAGCTTCACTTTTCAGCTGTTGGTTCTTAATAGAACTCTTTCGTACCAGCTCTGCTATAAAGCTTCTATTCCCTTGGAGGTATTCCTCATTTGTAAACAAATTATCTTTTTAATCTTTCTGATATATTAAATAGGTTGAACTCCTGAAAGACTATAAAGGATGTTCTTCAGTCCTTCAGCTAATCTTTTTACTATGATCTTGTTCTAGGCTACCAGCAAACTTTGAAAAATAATCCCGTCATACTCCAGGATTCCTTTCTAATAACTTCTTGATTGAGTTTGATACTTCTTAATGTTTAAGGTAAGTATTCAAGTTAACGGCAGATAGTCAAACTTGAGATACTTTATAAGGCAAACATTTTTGGGTTTTTTTGGGGGGGTTGTTTAGTTAGTTTTTTGGTTTCGTTTTTTTGTGTTTTCTTTGTTTTTTCTTGTTGTTTGGGTTTTTTATTCTGCTGTGCTGAAATTATGCAGGAAGTGTAAAAACCTATCAAAAAAATCCCACAATACACCCTCACCCTTTCCCCCCACCCCCGCCACCCCAACTCCCTCACTGAAAAATCCTCCATATCAACAGATTTGCCTGCTGGCATCATCTGTTATAAAAACAGATAAAACTTCCTTGGCCATGTTGCAGTCTCTCAGCTCTCCAGTGTACCTTGAATAGTCTCCTAAAGACTACATAGAATGGGACTGATCACTCCTGGCAGTTTTGGTTTCATTCTGTGTTGGTGATGTTTCCTCCCACTACAGAAATAATGAGGTTGTTTCAGAAGTATGAGAGGCTCATGTATAAGGCGAAAGGGTAGAAGATGAAAGCTGATGTGTTCCAAAGTCACTGTGTGGGCACCAGTTGATAATAATTTAGCTGGCAACAAGCTGAGCTAAAGGAAATGTGTATAGAATCATAGACTCATAGAATAGTTAGGGTTGGAAAGGACCTTAAGATCATCCAGCTCCAACCCCCCTGCCATGGGCAGGGACACCTCA
>JBCJKH010069233.1:0-14735 GCA_039877255.1 Loriculus beryllinus | reverse complement strand
ACGGGCCGCGGGAGTGGGGAGAAAAGAGTTTGTTGTTGGTTCAGGCTCTCCAGACAGTCGATAGACAACAGAGAAGACTGAGTGAGTTAGTTTTCATTTTGGAAATCATGTCACTGAGTTAGCAGCGTTATAGCTGAGAAGCCAGTGATGCTGCTGTCAGCATACTGCTTCCATTTCAAAGGTTGTCTTGAAAAAAATTGGTCAGTTTTGTGCATGGAGACCCCTGTTGTGCCTTTGAGAGGCATTCAGTAATGCTGAGCTAACAGGAGACATCTGTTGAATTGGGAGCACAGCATGCTGATACAGGTTAATAGAGCCCTCTGTGTGTTCACTTTGAGTAACCTTGTATACATCTGTGAGTATAAATGGGTTTCCATACTTCGCTATTTGTATGCAGGGAAACTGTTTTTTCTTCCTTTGTTATCAGGACATTGTGACGGGTGACCTGTAATAAAAATTGTGTAGGCCAAATTAGTATTTATTGCCAGTACTACAACCTCTGTGCTTTCTCTGAGGAATATTTTAACTTACTTTTATTTTAATCTTTTGAAGGTCAAGAAGATTCATGTGCTATAGCAGGCCAGCAGAAGCTAAAAACATTAACATTTATTTATGTATTCAGCATAGATATGACTGTCTTCATACCATAGGCACAAAACTGAAATAGCTAAGCCAGGAACACATTTGCTATAGGTTGTTTTCGTAGTTGATGAAAGATACAAATAACCACTGAATTCTGACACACAAATCATATTCTTAAGGTGCTTTTTTCCTTGCTCTCCTAATTAAAAAAGTGCCTAGGATGACTCTGACATTCCAGTTAAGTAGCCACAACCATTAAGGATAAACAAGCATTATATTACCCTGGAAAAAAAATGGGACTATATCCACTGCCTAAGAATATGAAGTATCAAGCTGAGTCTTATTACATGTATATTTACTCTATATTCCCTGCTCTGTTTCATTACCTGCCCTGTTTTTGTGTTCTAGTATCTTTAAGGTGTCATATAACTCAAGGCACTGGCATCTGGCCACACTCCAGCCATACTGCCAGTTACTGCTGTATATTGGTGAAATATATGCAAATAGCTTTTTGTTACATATCCATAAAGTATAGCTCTACCTTGTGGACAGTAGATGATAACTTTTACAGAACAGCAATTTGTGGGGAAAATGGAAAAAATTCAGTTTCCCTAGAAGTATATTTATTTTTGTCTTTGTAATTTATTGACAAAATTATTGAAAAAGTCTTTCTTCTAATAGAAGTATATTTAAAATGTACTTTTTGTTTGTAAATTATTTTTGTTTTATGGGTGTTTAGGGTTTTCTTTTTCCAAATTAGAGTGATACTTACGTGTAATGCATTAATATAGATATTCATCCTAATTCTGAAAACATTAGCCATCCAGGACTGTGCAGAATTATTTATTATCACTAATTTAGATTCGCAGTAACTGAATTTTATTTACAAACCAGTTATTTGCATGTGCAAACAGGGAAGTACTGTATTTTGTGGTCATGGTTCTGTATTCATGATGGTCTATGATGCATTTTTAGTCTGGATGATGACCTTATGGAAATGGCTCAAGTTGTAATGCCTTAAAATTTTGTGGTGTTTTGGCTTTTGTTTGTTCTTTTTGTCTCTGCAATGTACAGTTATAATGCTTAATTAATATACATTGATTTAACCTCCTAAAAGTCCAGCCATATAAGCCTCAGTGTGAACTCATCTGTGTGTGTGAAAGTGGGTTTCCATCAGCAACAGAATGCCAGTATGAATTATATGGAATTGCTACCTAGGTATTTTTTTGATGGGAATAGATTGAGTCTGGATCCATTCCCAAGTAGCACTTTGAAGTCTTGAAGTCTGTTAAAGCAGCCCAAGTTGTATGTGAGCTTTTCAACATCTGTCTATTAAAATAAATAATGGATCAAAAGTGGCATGTATGTATATATTCCACTTAAAGACTGTGGAAGAGTAGAAAGGATTGCGTATTTGCTGTGCTGCCCCTAAGACCATGGTTCTTCTTCACAGTAACTGCACACTCAGCAAAGAAGTTTCTGGAGTATAGGGCAGAGTGGGCTGAGAATAAGGGAGAACAAAAGAAAGAGACAAAAAGGTGTGTGGCACAAGCAGGGAGTGAGGGACTTGAGAACAGTGGGCTTGAGAGGCTGATACTTAGAAGATACAGAATGAGAGCAGGATCCAGAGGAGACTCTGCACGTATTGCAACACACTAAGCCATGGAATTGTACTCCAGCAGTCATGAGAGATGTGCTGGGTTGTTCAGGATTAAAACCACATTTCTGTAGCCAGTTTCAATCCTGAGTTCTCTTGTTGAAGTCCTGGGTTCCAGTGTCTCTGGCAGTAAAGACTTCCTCCAGAAATTACTGCTTGTCAGCTTGGGGGTGCTTGGTTTAAGGAAAAACTGCAGAAACTTTGCCTGAAAATCTTGGTTAACTCACTACTTTGTCACAGCTTCTTTCAGGAGGGATGTGTGTGTGTAAAAATGGGGGGAAAATCGCTTATTGACTGAAATTTTTATGTAAGTGACAGCATATGCCTTCAGTTGCTGTAGCTTGAATAACTTCTGTAACAGGTGCATCATGGAATGCACCTTCTAAAATGAAAGTTCTGTTTTCCTATTTTGGAGTCCATCGTGTTATTAAGTAGTGTGACAAAAGAAGCAACAATTCAGTTATTTCTAGTTAGATATATTTTCATTTACATTTAGCTCTTTTTATATAAAGTATCTGTAATGAACTAATTCTAGATGTTAACATGTTTTATTCATAATCAGAACAGAAGCATAGAAGTGAATATTATGAAAGTGTTTAAAGTTCTGTTCTGAAGGCTTGTGCATTCAGAATAACTCTCTAAAACTTGTACTTTGGAAATTGGTGAAAAATTTCATGTATTTATTTGGGTTTTCCTTTTTCCAAAACAAACCCTATACTCTTGCTTTAGTGTTAAGATTAAAGGAGAGTGATGGATGATGCAGTATGCGTTAAAAGATGTGCTTATTTTAGCACAAATAGCACTGTATGGCATTTACATATCTTGAATTTGAAGACTTGGATTCTACTAATGCTTTGCTTCCCAATTAAGAAGGACTGCAGTGTGCATCAAGAATTAAATAGGGCATTGAAAACTTATGGTACCTTTTTGTCACAGAAAAATGTTCTTTATTCAAAAAATTGTAGTTACTTACATTTTACTGCTGACAATATCAAAAACTAAAGCAGTATGCATTTCAATTATTAAGTCATTTGTTATTTGAATAGAAAATAATATTGGAACTTAAGATTGAAGTGCAGGATTTCTTTGGTTTGCTCAAAATTGAAAGTTCAATATACATATATGAAGATAGCACTACTTTTATTCATTGTTTTCTGATTATTTCTTGTAAGTATGATGTTGGTTTCAGCTGAATTCTTGACACACCAGTCTAGGATTCCCCTATTACATTAATCAGCAAACTCAAGCAGAAAAAAGGAAGCAGAGCAACTTTTTTGTCTACAGATGCTGGACCACATGAAGTGGTAACATGTAATTTGCACTTCCATTGTGCATACTGTATGCATATGTTGCTTCCATTTATATGGAGAAAAGGGCTTTTGTAACACTGTCAGTTATTTGTAAATTTGACTGTTTAAATATATTTATTTATTAACTATTTAAATAAATTTAGCTATTTAAGCACATCTGCTAGTGTTAATCAGGTTATTGCTATAAAGGCATACACCTGATGGAAACTCCCTGGCTGGCTTATTCTGTCTTAGTGGTGTGCTTGAGTGATATTAACTTGCATAGATACATTGGCACATCTAGAATTTTTGGTTGCCTGTGAATAAATCCAGCAGTTTGTTAATTCTGTTAAAATATGTTAAGATAAAGTTACTTGCAAACAAATTCAGGGTGTTATACTACAGGTATTTGCCAATGGCCTTATAGTACCACTCAACATAGCATGAGACTGTATAACTTCTAGCACTAATGCCAAAACAGTAATAAAAAAACAGTATTTGAGAAACTGTTGACTTCAAGAACCTAGCTAGAATTTTGATTACATATAGGAAAAATGCTTTAACTTCTAAAACTGCAGTGATGTTGTCTTGGAACTTTATTATAAAGAAAAAAGTGCATTACCAATTTTATTTTCTTTTCTAAAGTAAAGAAAGAGCCTTACAAAAATAGTAAATAATGCTAGCTTGAGATAGTTGGCAAGTGCAGCTTCAGAGGCTATAAAAATGCAAACATAACACACAGAAATAGAATTTTGTATCTGAAAGTGGCAGATAAAATCCATGTTACATTAAGAAAGGAACTGGTAGAGGTATAGATTTTTATTTTTTATTATTCTTCTAGATTTCTGTCTCTCTGAAATTGCAAATTCATAATTAAAGTTTTATTATATTTCTTTGCATCTGTTTAGAGGAGTGACATTTGTATAATTTTGTTCATATTAGCTGTGGAGGTGCTTATGGTAGATTTTTTTCTTAGCAACAAGACTTTTTGTATTGCTCTCCACATCAGTAATTTTGAATCTACTGAACAGTTTCAAGCATATTTAGCAAGGTCTTGGTCCAGGTTTGGTCACAAATCCTAAACACAGCATGTGGGCTGCTGTGACAAGGGTTACCTCCAGCTCCAGTGTTATGGATATAAAATATACTAAAGTATTTGATACTGTGTTGTGAAAATGGGTGAATGGTGCGGAGAAAAAAGACCCTAATTTCTGTACCTTATTTAATGTGAGCTCAGTTTTACCTTTCTGTTTAGCCAATCAGTCACATACATGCTACAGAACTGAGCATGATGTAAACCACGGGGGGAGGGGGGATGAAGGGGAGTTGAGGCAGGAACCCAACAAGAGTGTCTTTGAGCTGTAAGCAGGAATGCAGAGATGTCAGGCAAGTATGGAGACCTCATTCTACTCTGTAACTTGCTGAACTACGTTAATCTCATGGACTGATAGGATACAAAGTTTCAAAATTTCAAGATACTGGGACGCGTATTTTATATTTTGAGTTTAAATATAGGCCTCCCTTTTCCCCATTGTTGTTATAACTGGTTATTTAACAGAATGAAATTGTTAGAGCACACTGATGATTTTTAATGTATCAGGGCAGGCAAACAGACTGAAATGATTTGACAGCTTACTGCCTCTAGTGCAGTAGTTCTGCTTGTCCAGCTTTGAGTTGCGTATTCCTGCACCTTCCCGTGCATAAATCATGCTTATTTTCTTGGTTAGCCACTCAGTTTGACAATCCATTGTGAAACATAGCTTGCAAAAGTCTGAAGTGTGGCTTGTGCTGGGTCCAACACAATGAAGAACTGCACAGGCAGGAGCTGGCAAAGGTGGACCACTTCCGTATCAGCAGGCTGGTAGATTGTTCTGTGTTCAGATGAGCTTGTTTAAGCCTTCGTTCTCTAGCATGCAGATGATCTAGTAATGACAGGAAAAATACTTGCAGGATTTCTTAGACAGAAATAGTTAACAGTAGTAGATGTACAAGAGGTGGCTAGGTAAAAGGATGGGCATGACAGCCGCTCTTAGATGTCCAGGACAGCCAGGCTGCATTGACACTCTATGGTCAGGAGAGAGAGTTCTTCCTTCAGAGGGTGATTTGAAGCATGTACATTAAGATCTTCTGTAGCACACACATTATGATAAAAATGGCTCTCTAAGGAAAACCATTCCTCTTTTGCTGATCCAGGGAGCTTAAGAAGACTAACCTTCTGACTTAAGTCTAAAATATTAGCCTGTGTGAGACGCTTTCCAATGTCTCTGAAAAATTATATCTTATGGGCAAAGAACAGAAAATCAAAATCTGATAAATATATGTTCAGAAGAGTAAAAAATATGAATGAGCTGGGAGTGCAAAGTGATAGCCAAAAGCCAGACAAAAGATTAAGAAATACAGTAATCTTAAAACACACATCCTCCTCGTGCCCAGTAAAGGTAGTCAGAGAATGAATTTTTCCAAGGCAGTGCAGTCATATTTCTTTACTTAAATATATTGTTGCAGTCCTTTGGTATCATTTTAGGGTTTTAGCCCCTTTCTCCTGGAGATTTAACCTAATCATACACTTACAAGCTGTGAAAGGTATAGGTAGGAAATCATTCTGATCTTTACAATTTGATTGACCAACAGGAGACTTAACTGAGCACTCACAAATGGTGTGTGGAAGGGTTTCATTGTCACTAACCCACAAAGCCGTGATGTTGAAATTGCTAACAACATTATATAAAAGAAGAAAAAATAATAAATCTTAAATTTCACAGTAAAATATGGCAGAATGATTTTCATAATTTCATTAAATCTTTTTCTAGCTAGCTGCATATTTTTACATTCCCTGTGGTCTGTGCTTCAATGTCTTGGAAAGCAGATGTGTTGAAAGACTGTAACAGTAATCAAGAACTGTAAAATGGAGGAGCCCTATGAAACAGACTAAACTGCATTATGTCAGATGTGACTGCAGCAGGTTTTACTTCCATTTGTTTCATAGATACTATCTTCCAATCCAAATTGGAGTAAACTACCTTATGTTAGAAATCTCATAATAGTGGTGCTAAAATTGCTTGTAAGTAGTGTCAGAGATTTTCTTTTTCTTCAAATAAGGTTAATTTTATTTTTAAAGAGAAAAGAATCTTTTCACAGATACCAAACCCAAAAACTTCTGTTACTGTTTGTCCTGGGTTTAGCAGTAACAGTCAATTTTTTCTTCTTAGTAGCTGATACAATTCTGTGTTTTGACTTTCGGCTTGGAATAGAACTGATAACACCCAGGTTTTTAGTTGTCGCTAAGTAATGTTTATTCTGACCAAGGACTTTCTGAGCCTTGTGCTCTGACAGGGAGGAGGGGAGGCTGGGAGGAAGCAGACACATGCCACCTGACCCAAACTGACCAAAGAGGTATTCCATACACAGCACGTCATGACTGGGATGGTAATGGGGAGTTATGTGGAAAGGCACACACTTCCCGGTTGGGCTCATTTTCAGCGGGCTCATTTTACTCTCTTCCCTTCTTATTTTGTTATCATTATTATTACTGGTGGTTTGTATTATACCTTAGTTACTGGGCTGTTCGTATCTCAACCCGTGGGAGTTACATTCCTTCGATTCTCCTCCCCATACCTCTGAGAACGGGGAGGAAGGGGTGGGGGAGGAGTAGAAACTGGTTTAAACCACAACATTAAGCATAGTTTAATTTCCCTTCTTCAGTTTACTGTATAGAAAAATGGAAAAAATAATTTTCTACATTCTCACAGGTTTTCTAAATGTAATTCTTGAGTATTTGAGAAGTAATACATACTCTTTTATTTTTGATGCACAAAAGTACTGTTTCAGTAGAGAAAACCCTTCAAAATGCATCATCTTCAAAGACGGTGGCTAGATAAAAGTGTGGACATGACAGCCACACTAAAGTGTCCAGGACAGCCAGGCTGCATAGGCACTCTGTAATGCAGAATTTAGGAAAATGTAATTTCATCCTTAGTTTTCAGTGCTCAGAATAATCAGCCACAGGAAAACTTTCAGGTCTTTTGAGAGCCGTTCTCTAGTGGGCATCAGTGTCCAGGAAGGATTGGGCAGGTTTGTTCCTAAATTACTAAGAACACAGTACCTTCTGTTGGTTCCATGCACAGTCAGCAGGGAAGGACAGTTGTCTGATTCGGGTGAACTAAACAGGCTTGATTTTATTTCAAGAGATTTATAATTTATTTATTTATTTATTTATTAACAATGGAGGAACAGTCTATTATTTTGATGTCTGCAACTTTAAAAATAGTATTTTTTGTTTTAAACTGTTCGTGCAAAACAGCACCAGCTTGTATTTGCAACTTTACAATGGGTGTGGAAATGTACTGTACAACTTCTTAAATTCTTAACTCCAGTTACTTAAATGCGTATGTTCCTCACTGCTTAAAAATTTCATTGGACCATGCTGGAGAAGCATTTGAGAGAGAAATACCTGGGAAATCTATATGGGTTTAGAAGAGTACAGCTCAAAAAGAGTACAAGAGTCTGGTATTTGCAGGGTTTTAATTTTTTTTTTTTTTTGAGTTAACAAAATGATAATAATTAAACCTTATATTTAATTCCATTCTCTGTTCATCAGCTCTGTGTCCTAGAATACATGAGCTTCCAGAATATGTGAATTTGAAATACATCAGAGAATTGGAAACTAATGAATATTGCTTTTCTGAGATATTCTTATTCAGAATCGGAGAGGATGATAAATGGGTTACAGAATCATTTAAAATAAGGCTGCAAGAGAATGGGAGAAGCTATTTAGGCCTTTCCAGGATCCAGGAGAGAGCAGTAAATGTATGTGGTAGGAAATGCTCACCTAATAATTTTTAACTTCACAGTTTCTTCGTTCAGCTTCTGTGTATCTTTTCTAGTATCTTAATTGTTCTTACCAGATTTGTTCTTACCAGAATTTAAACCTAAGTCTTCCTGCTCTGTCTACACTCACAGCAGAGAACTAATTATTATGGTTCAGATTTCTGTGTTTCTGGGAATTATTACCATCTTCCATCAGAACTGCCTTCTTTGAGTCACATAACCAAGTTAATTAGTTTTTAATTTGTATTTTATAGATCCAGAGTCTTCTCTTGATCTGTCAATGAGAATCTTATGTGAAACAATGTCAGTGCCATATTAGAGTGAGGATACAGGGAATTACCTTTTTTTCTTACCTGCAAAGCTTTTTGCTTTTTTGAAGTAAAGGAAGCTGTACAGCATGCAGTGTACTTCTATAATTACTGGTCAATGCTTAGAAGAGCCCGCTGAATTTTGGACTTCACTGTTTTAGATGCTGCATGACTGTATATTTCAAAATAAAACTGTATTCAAAGACCTTAAATGAATTACAAAGACAAACAAAGAGAAAGGAAGGGGAAACTAGACACAAATATGCCCTGTGTTGTCTCTTGGGTTGGTAGCAGGGCTAGGAAGTTGCGAATGAGTTGATCTGTTAAGCTGCTCTGCAGTCATAGGAGGATAGGATTGTTTTCTCTGAAGAATAAATAAAGCTGAAGGTGCATAGAGCTGAGTTAATGTTACTGGGATTACCTTAACATCTGCCTTCACTTTTTGCTTTCTCATGATACTTGAAATATACTGCAAAATCCAGTAGGTTTTTGCTATGTCTTTATTTGTTTTCTGAAGGTGCCAGATGACCAGAAGATGATGAATAATGATTAGTATGGAAACAAACCTTCTAGATCATGTTTAATAACAAGGCAAAATGTTCCACCAATTATTATACAAAATATTTTTTGAGATATGAGAATACTGTTCTCAGGAAGTAGGTAAGGAACAATGAAGACATATTTTCTGGGGATAAATTAATGTCAGATTGCTGCCAAGAGCAGTTCAAGCAACAGAGCTGAGAGGTGACTGGGGCAGGGCTCAACCTGTTGTGGAGCAGGACAGAAATGAGTCGAACTGCAATCAGGAAGTGCAGAGAGAAGAAGCTAGAGGCAGCCCACAGTACTTTGGAGTGTGCTCTGTCGGTGATCACCTTTAGTCCTACGGGGTGATACTGAGATGTCTCCTGGCAATTATGAGATTTCCTGTCTTGATTACTGCGTCATGCAAACAGAGCATCCTTACTAAGTCTCCATCTTTTACCATCTGCCCTGCTTCTTTCTTTATTCTCTGCTGCACTTTCAGGGAGGTGCTGACAGCATTTCACAGAAACGTACTCAGAGAAAACTCTTCTGTGACCATGGTTGAAAAGGAGAGGAGAGAGTTTTAATTGGTGCTGGAAAGGAGAGAACTGTCATTTCAGCATAGAGAGTTACATCAAGATACCTGAAGTTAAATCTTTTCATTTTAAAGCAGGCTTTCTCAGAGGACTTATTTAAACAGGAATGTCTAAGCAGAAATGGATGTGTAGTGAAAGCAGAATACTTATGTTGTTGCTCTTTCTACCCAGCATTTTTTTCTCTTCAGAGTTCACAGGGGAAGCTGGCAAGTCCTTTGATGGGAGATCACTTACTATAGAAAATACAGGACATGATTCTCAAAGGAAACATGTCCTATACTAATGTGAACACATACAGTGGCAGGGTAGATCCAAGAGATTATTCAGTCTTCTAGATGAGACCTAAGTGTCAAGGTACTAAATGTTTGTCGGAAGACTGTTGCTTTTTCTGAAGAGTAATGAACCTGTGTTTCCCTCTGGATTACAGTTGCAGCAATTTCTGCTATGGGTACCCTGCCTACTCCTTTTACTTTGTGTGTGGATTTCTTATTTTCTTCTTGTCTTAAAATAAATAGGGTATCAGTCTAACTGCTTTATTTGTCTTTACACATAGCTCTATATTTGATGGAGATGGAGTGATTTTTGCATTGGTTTGAGTTTGTATACCACTTTAAGGTTCCCATACAAAGTAGTAGAACTTTTGTGTCTTCATTTTGCTTTCTGTTTTGTTTTTAAATTGCGAAATGACAAAGCAAAATCAGGGAGATTTAAAAGGCCCTTGAAATGGTGATCTTTTATATAATGGGTTGTCATGCTTGTTGGAATACAGAGTTGTGAATATATTGACTTGATAAAAACACAGGAGTTTGGCTCACTGCCAAGCATTAGCAATAAGATGTGGAGGAAACCATACATAGGCATCTCTCCGATGGCATGAAGAAGATATCTAAAGCTGAGGTCTTATCCACCAGATCTGGGGCATGTCCTAGGAGAAGGAGTCTGTAGTGCAAAGGTTACACCGTTATTCTGCAACTAATGTTGTTGTTGTTGTCATATCTGAATAATAAACATTTAAAATAAATCTAAGAAACTATTCTGTGATTCTAAAAGAAGCAGGTTTGCAGCACCAAATTTGTACTATAAAGAAAAAAAAAATCTGTTTGAATTAATGGCATTTGTTATGAATATTTCTTCTCTGCAGTTTATGTGTGAGTTTGCATTGTAAACATCAGTTCTGTGACCAAGCACAGGTAGGAGGAAAAAATGCTAAAATAAGGACTTGTACTTCTTACAGATTTTGAAAATTGCATTTCTTGACTCTGTATCCGCATTATGAGCAGTTGCTCTCTTCATATGGAAGAAAATCTGTTCTAGCTAGAGGATGCTAACCACTGATTTTCTTACGAAAAATTGTCATTTTATATATATCCAGAACTCTTCTGTGCAGCCTCAAAATACAGATTTATTCATTCTTGCCTTTTCCCTCATGAAGCAGAGAGATCTCTCACAGCAAGTCTTTAATAGCAGTGTTTCTTCCATTTTGCTAGAAACAATTCTGAAGTTGGAAGCATCTGAAATGTCAGTAAAGATGCTTGCTCATGGTTATGTTTTAAATCTTGCATAACTTACATCTGCAATACATGTGGCAGAAGAATTCAGTCTGAAAAGAAGCCCATGTCTATTAGGAGTGCAGTTGAGGGAAGTTTGTCTGAAGGTGTGGCAGGGTCATTGCAGAATGTTGATTTTTGAATGTTCAGAAGGAATTATTGAAAAATGCTATCAAGTAATTTCAGAAAATGTAACACTGTTTTAGGCAGAGTGTATTCTTTGAGCATTTAGACACAGGGTTCCTTCTGGATCTTCTTTCTATTGTGAAACAGCTTTAAAAAGATACCATCATTTGCAGTAGTAGTGTTTCCTAGATGTAGTAGTGCAGGCATCACAGAAAAATACAGGGGATGGGTTCCTTTAGTAGCATCAGCTTCTGGAAAATCCTGCAAAGACAGAAAAGGTCAGGTCAGTAGGTTATGGACATACCACAGCTCTTTACGTATTTTTACAGGCAGAGATTTGTATGCTGTTTGTCGCAGTCCTTTCTCTAGATAAAAAAGTCACATAAATTACCCATTTATTCTCCAGATCAAAAACTGTTTGCTGTGTTCAAACAATGCTACAGTTCCTCACAGGAGTAGTGTTACATTATTTAAGGAGTGAATGAAGCATCATTTGCTCTTAAAAGATACTGTCTCATCTTCTGACATTGCTTCCAAAGAAAATAAAGTTATTCTTTACAGGTGGCCTTCAGTATCAAACTACAGGCTAATTTATAAAATAGGAAATACAGAAAAGAATGGAAACACAATAAATTGTGATTAAAACTATCAGTGTTCAAGGCCAGGGTTGCCAGGGCCTTGAACAACCTGGTTTAGTGGTGATATCCTTGCACATGGCAGGTGGCTGGAATTAGAGGATCTTTAACATCCTTTCCAACCCAAGCCATTCTATGGCTCTGTGGTTCTACGATACTATGAAATCTGACAGTTCAGTCTGTTTCTTTCCTTTTGCCCTTTTAACATCAGTCTTTCTTGAGAGTCAAAATATTTGAAATGGAAACTTTATTGTAAATGAAGTAAGTTAGAATTTAGATTAGGTCTTACTTTTCTATGTAATGGATTGTTCAGTAGCATTCAAAATCTGTTGTTAAAAGAACGACGCAGTAACATGGTTTGGATTTTTGGTTTTGGTTTCTCATATTCTGTATCTGAGTTGACCCAAAATACATTTTTATTTCTGATCGAATAAATTTTGTTGATCTGGTTTATGCGAACTGAAGACAATGACAAGAGTAAACCTAATGTGACTGTTCATCTTCGCAGTAGCAACAGGCTTGAAAAATCATGCATGAAATGCTCTAGATTTGCGGTTTTCATTATGCAGTACCTAAAGAACACAGAAGTAGTGTAATCACTCAAGGAGTCCACAACATGCTTATTATTTCAAAGATTAGCAATAACTCTATATAACCAATCCTTCATCATTTACTCAAGTTAATTACAATTGTATTACTGGGTTATGGCAATTCAGATCGTATTCTGTTTAATCTGTCTAATATCCACTCTATTGCATGTCTGAAAGAAAGATGCCAAAAATTAATTGTACTTTATGAATTTTTTTTAGTGCTGATAAGGAAAGACTGCAAGAAAGTTTTTAAATATAGAGCAGTTGTGGAAACAGACAGATGTTTTTATAAGGCCACATGATCTGTACTAAAATTCCTGAAGTTAATATTTTCTCCTGCAGTTTGAACTACTTTAATAATTCACCTTTGGTAGAAAATGTAGACTTACTTTAGTGGTATAATCCTGAAAATTAAAATTTCTCATGGTAATCTCTAATGAGGATACTAGGAGGTGTAAAATACTAAACTTCAGGGAGAACATTTACTTGAAAATGGGATTTTAAAAAAATTAGCAGGATTTTCTGGCTTTAAAATACTAATGGTCATCTGGATTACTGTGCTATGTTACTCCTAATGTAGCTGAAAATGTAGTCTCTTTTATAGCTCCTGAAGATAACAGCTAATCATGATGTCTCTTAGTCTTCCCTTCAGCCTACCGTGATTTTTAATGGCTCTGTTATTGCCCTGCTTCTTGGTCTACTGAAAATGTAGAATGTAGTGTATCCTGAAATGCAGCAAATAGCCTTTGTTTCTCATACACTTTTTATCATTCTGCCTGAAACAAAGTATTTCAATGCAGTCTTCACAAATTTTTCTAAAATGTATAGATGTATTACTTCTAAAATAGATTTCTAATGCAATAAGTCTACATATTTTTGCAATCTACATTTCTTAACTTTAAAAATACTACCCTTCTTGGTTACCTATGTACAAGCTTAAGAATTGATTTTTTATGTCACCCAGCATAATCCACATTTCAAGTAGCCCCTGATCTTATCTGATGTGGGGTGAATTTTGCTTTAGGAGCTCCAGGTTCAAAGTTCTGTTCATAATTAACTCTAAATAATTCATTTCTGAGAAATTTTGCCTTAATGTCTTTGTAGACGTTATTTTAAAGATCTTTTGTATAGTTTGTATTGTGGGCCATTTTAAGTTAGAAGCCGCAGTGCATTTAGCATTGGGAAAATAAAAGGATGAAAAAGGTGAAATTGCAGCCAAGTTAAATACTGTTTCCATTACCAGAAAGTTTTAATAAATTATGTATCTTTGCTCTGTACTAACTTCCCATTAGCTCACGTCTGCCAGTTCTCAGCCTCCTGCTTTCAATAAATAGATTGCAATTCAAATTATATATCAGCCTCTAGGAATTAGGTATTAATTGCATTAAACAAGTCTATCATTGGCCTACTAATTTTTTTGAGAAGCAGAGAGTGATTGAGAATTATTATTATTTTCAATTTTAATGATAGCTTTTCTGTGTCTTAAATAGCAATGGAAAGATTTTAAGATTACATAGTTCCTCTAGTCCTGAAAGAAGTTCTGGCTCACAGCAGCTCACAATGTTTGTTGTCTTAGAGTGCATGTGGCAGAGGAGTTTATTTTCTCTGTCTTTTTCTGTAGAACTGTCTACTTAATTCTGTCATCTAGAGTGCTCTGCAGACAAATAGGAAATGTCTTTCAGAGAAGCCATGTGACCGTCGTCTTGAAGGATTGTATTTCCCTCAAGGGAAGACCTTTCAACACCAAATTGTTTGTAGTGCCATATGAAAATGCTTGGATTTTCAGTGAAAATAGAAAGTGAAAAGAGCATATTTGATTTGAGTTACTCATTCAAAAAGCAAAAGTAACACAGGCCCAACAAAATGTAATAGCTCTGTGACATGCTAGCTGAGCTCTGTCTCAGCTTGCCTCATAGGTTGTTTCTCTGAAATAGTGGCCCTCGAAGCTCAGTGGGGTCGACCATATCCTGGGCTGCATGAAAAGGAGCGTGACCAGCAGGTCGAAGGAGGTGATCCTGCCCCTCTGCTCTCGTGAGACCTCACCTGGAGTATTGTG